>PQVD01003893.1:746-16326 GCA_003012265.1 Setaria equina
TTGTTCTATTCCAGATTTACATTGGAAAGATTCCGAAAGAAGTTTATGAAGATACTCTGATAACGCTTTTCGAAGATATGGGCAAGATTTGGGACTTGCGTCTCATGATGGATCCACTAACAGGAAGAAATCGTGGATATGCTTTTTTGACATATTGCGACAAAACATCAGCCTATGAGGCTGCAAAAAAGGTAATAGTGCTTTTTTCAGTCTTGCAGTTGGCTGCTGCAGCATTTAATTATGAAATTTGTTATTTAGGAAGCGAATAGTACAGAAGGTTTGTTTATACGNNTTCTGTTTCCCTCTTTTTTTTTACTTTTTTTATTTATTTGTTTTCACATGTTTTTTGCATCTTTTAAAAATGATTACCAAAAAGAAAAAAAGTTCTTCCAATGAGCAGCAGCAGCCAACGCCTTATTTTCTTCATTCATTCACTTTACTATTTATTTTTTACTACCTTTATGTTGCACAGACGCGTCTTTAAACTTTACGAAGCAAAGTTATTTGACTTTACTTTTGATTATCTCGTAGTGCGTACTGATGGCATGAGTGTTTAACTCTGCCTGCAGAGTTTTTTTATGGTGGAAGAAAGAGAATAGTGAGGATTTTTCAACCTTTCATTGTTCTGAATGGACCAGATTCTGTGTTATTTTCCTCTGGCTATGTCGTAATTGTGAGATGTTACCATAATTTTTTTCGTACTCGGTTAAAATAGGAAATTTCTTTTCGGACCATGTAAAAGTAATGCATTCATCAGTGTTAGTGTACAGAAATATCCACACATGCAGCATATCATATCCCCCCATAGTGCATAGTCATATACTGGACAGAACCGACAGTTCGCTTCATGGACGGGTAGCAATACTAACCAAGAGTTTTTAATTATGTGACCTTGTTTTATTATGTGACCAAATAGCCTGATTATAATCAGTATTCAGATTTCTCCGGTTAATTTAGAGGGCTTGAGAATTTTTATTACTTCCTGCACTGTCTATTATTGTTAACAACCGTACTAAATAGTTTTAGTTTCTTGGTAAATACAATTTTATCAGCTGGAATGGAGTTTTTAGTTTTTAATTCATAGCTTTTGTATCCAGAAGTGATGTTTTGTAATTGTTGGTTGAGTAACTGTTCGCTGGAATAGTGGTGATACTGACAGTTTGGTCTTACTTACCAACATTATATCAAATAATTTCTTTTATCTCGTGAAAAGAGTTGTCGATATGGTGTTGTCCAAAGTGCATGTGGATGTGGATATGTACATAGATTCAAGACGGAATGCTTGTTAGGGCGCAGTTGGCAAAACAGAATACTGGGGTGGATCGTCAATAATTTCTTATACTTCTTTTGCCGTTCCATTTATTCATTTTTTTCATTATTGCTGCTTTATTTGTTGTCTTCCGTCTCTCTATTCCTCTCTCTCTCTCTATCTTGACCACATAAGTCTTTGGGTGGGAAGAAATTTGAAAAGCTCATTTTGGAAATAAAAATTTTGAGCACTTTCTGGAAAATAATGCTGAATTTTTAGAGGCAGCATAAAAAAAAGAGAAATTTGGCAAAAACAGCTGCATTTGTTCTGATCTCTGTTTCTAGTTTGATGGTTACGAAATAATGCCCGGAAAAAATCTGAAAGTGAACGTGAGCGTTGCCAACACACGACTGTTTATTGGGAATATTCCAAAATCGAAGTCAAAAGAGGAAATTCTTGCGGAATTTAAAGAACACACAGGTAAATTTTGGCCCAAAAAGTGGTACCAAATCTCGTTCGCGCCACATTTTTAATAGATGGCTTTTTTTCGTGGAAGGGCTTTTTGATTTTGGAGAAGGTGATGATGGTGTGTCCGTTCCTCACCTAGTTTTTCGGGCTGTAGCTGGGTTCATTACTTTTCGACCATCCTGGCCTTGTAAGAGATCGCTTTTGTACATCTTCGGTAAGTTTCTCCTTTTTTCATTCATTTCGTACTGCTGCAGGTAAGCAACTCTATCTTAATATTTTATTTTTCGTAGGAAACTTTTCGTCATATTGTTATTTACCGTCATTTCTATCAGTAAAATTTCAGAGGGCGTGACGGACTGCATAATTTATTCGAGTCCCGATGCAGGAGAAAGCCGCAAGAACCGTGGCTTTTGTTTTCTTGATTTCTGTGATCACAAGACTGCATCGGATGCAAAACGGAAGATCCATGCTGGCAAAGTGAGTTTTTCTTTTTTTTTTGGATTTTTTCAGTTGTAAAATTTTATTTCTATGGTTACAGGTTGTGATATTTGCATTCTCATACTTTTTAATTATTCTTTTTAAGTTGCGGCCATGGAATTCCGATTTAGTGGTAGATTGGGCGGAACAGCAAGAGGAACCAGATGAGGAAACAATGGCAAAGGTGAAGGTGTTATATGTGCGGAATTTGAAAGAAGCAGTTACTGAAGAGCAACTTAAAGAGATGTTTTCGGCTTATGGTGAAGTGGATCGAGCAAAGAAAATTCGTGATTATGCCTTTATTCATTTTATGGAGAGAGAACCCGCTATTAAGGTACTTTTCAGGTTTTGGCTACTTATCAGTCAGTCTAAGTTATTAAATTTTTATTATCTGTTTGAATTATTAACTAATCATTTAGGCGATGGAAGCACTCAACGGTACAGAACTGGAAGGAATTGCAATTGATATTTCCCTTGCAAAACCACAAAGCGACAAGAAAAAAATGTTGCGTGGACGGGGTCGAGGCTTTGGCGGCTTACGCGGTGCATTTGGTGATTTTGGTTTCGGTCGTGGTATACGAGGAGGACGTGGTACGCCAGGTTTCGGACGTGGCGGTTTTGGGGGACCGGCTGACTTTGGTTACAGTGGTTATGATCCCTACGGTAACATTTAAGCGGTCTTGATTTTCATTTCATATTTACGCTCATTTGCTTCGGATACTTGTACAGTAATGGTTTTGTACACATTGTAGATGCAGTCTTAAGTAGAGTTACGAAATCAAGTGGTAATATTTCAGCGGGTTATGAAGAACTATACGGTTACGGAGCACCTCCTGGTGCTTATGGATACGGCTATGATGCTTATGGTTATGGCCCGGACCCCTATGGCTACGGATATGGTACACCGCCTATGGGAGGCCGAGGAGGTCGAGGTGGCATGCCGGTATGCTTTTAGACAGGGCTTTTTTTAGACATTATAGTTCTACTTGTAAATATATGGATCACCATTGCTACAAGATTGAAGCTTATGAATTCATTGACGCTGAATAGAAGTTGTTTGCATAACTTGTCTTTGCATAAGATAGGATAAGCAGCAGCTTTAATTTATTAGAGATTTGTTTTGCAATTCAAAAAAGAAATTGATCTTTCACTTTAAGTTTAAATCATGAGAAGTAATTATAGAAATTAGCAGGCATTTCTTTTTAAATATGTTATGAACTATAGAAGTAGCTCGAAATTCAGAATTTTAGTTGAATTCACAACTTGGGGCTTTTTTGCAATTTGTTGGTCTTCTGTGCAGGCATGTTTCCTTGGCCCATTCAAGAGTTGAAATAAAATTGTAACTGGGCCAATTTAGAGTGATGTAACTTTTAACCAAGGGATTAATGGGTCATTTGATGATCAACCTTCCCACTCAAAGGAACGGTTGATTGATACTCTCTGTTTGATGTATCCTGTAATTAGGTGGCAATGTCATAAGTTTTCTCAAAATCATACATCTCCAATTGACAATCTCTATGTGCCTTGAAATGTCCCAGCTACTAACGTTTCAGGGAGGCGGATTTCAACCACGTGGTTCTGCAGGTCGAGGTCGTGGTACAGGGGGTCGAGGTGGCCGTGGAGCAACGACACCTCGAGGTGCTAAACGACCGGGTGACGCCGCCGGCGGTCCCGCTTCAAAGCGAGAGTTTGGCAGTGATGACTTCTCAGCTGATGTTAATATGAATTCATTCTAAGTTGTGAATTTCTTACAGCTCATTCACATTATTATGATTCTCATTTTGTACTTTTCTGCCGCATTTTATGAATGCCCGTAATTTGGGGCTTTTCAATTATTTATTTTTGACCAGTTTTGTTATTTTGGTGGATAGTACCTCAAAGCATAATTCTTGAACTTTTGGCCAACAGATTAAATCAAAGCGCGATTTTTTTTTTTCCCAATTTGATTTTATACCATGTTATGGATCTTTTTCTTTTTTTAGATTTTTTGGATTCGGTACTGTATTTGCTCGTGTTATTTTTTTATTTAAAAATCAAAAAGTTCTATGGGCTTAAGAAAAAAGTCAGAACTGTCAAAATATTTCTGACCTGTGTTTGGTTTTACGATGCTGTTTGAATTTCTGGTCCAATGTGACTTTATCCTTGACCGCATTTAATTTGGTTATTTAACTATTTACCTTTAGGTAATCTAATAGAATGAGATCTTCGTAAGCACCAAATACTAACCCAAACTGGATAATGTACCTTGAAATCATCTGGACTACCCAGCATTATTTGTTTCAGTAGCCATACAGCTCGTATTTTGAAATAGTTTTATATTTACATTTGCCTCTGATCGGTATTTAGTTTAGTAAAATTAGAGGGGATCACCTGCATCTGTAACTAAGCACAGAAGTGAAGTATTTTGTACGATTGTGATCGAACATGAAGATCGTTAACAGGATACGTGAATTTATATGTTTCATTTTTCTGAACAAATTGTTAGTGAATAGGTGCTTAGAAACGAAAAATCTTTAGCATCATGGAAAAATGTTTTTGATAGCTTTTCTTTGAAGATACAGATATCAGTACTCAGACAGCTAAATATATTGTTTCGGCTCTACCGCATGACCTATTGCAGTTATTCGGTAGTGACTTGAGTTATGTTTGTATTTTCAACCTCTAGAATTGTTTAAGTTATTCCAGGAAATCTTTTCTGAATAACTTCGCAAGTTGTTTAATTGTTACTGAAGTTAATGAAGCTTTTGTTATGATCCCGTTATCTATCATTCAGAAAGGGAAATTCTTCAACAGTTACATCCTTACCGCGCTACTTTCAGTAATCTGTTGTCAGTGTCACTCAGAGATGCTGGTGTCATCGCAAACTACGCCATACTTGAGATATAGAAATGCATAATGTGTTACCATTAGTGACCATAAACTAGTGGTATCGTATCCATTTATAGCATAGCATTTTTAGAAGTCATCGGTACTGTTTCTCGTATGAAATCTCTCTACCTGGTGAGTCATGAAAGATACGTGTTTTGGAATAATTTTATCTTAGAACTTGCTGGTAGCTTTGAAATCGAATTTTTAGAAATTTTTTATCTGAATGGGTGGACAGGTAGTGTGCTGGTTGATGAATGTTTTAAAAAGTTTAAAAATGTTATCGCTATAGCATAGGTGGTCACCTAACATGGGAAAGATTGTACGATAGTTCGAATACATCAGACATCACTTAGTAGCTGTTGGTCCATTTTAGGAACCAGATAGAAGATTAATATAAATGGATTATATTAGTGGTATAGCAAAATTAAACTCCTTGATTTCCAGACTCAGTGAAAAGTAGCAATTTCCTAGATATTGCAAAAGAATAATGAATTACTCTATTCAATGTGATCAGTGTTGAAATGTAATCAACTGAATGAAAACATTTGTTTTACGAAAATTTATTAAATAACTATTTTTACATCAAGAGATTGGTTTGCATTTAATTGACAAGAAATCTGATTCGATTTAAATTCGCTGAATAATTTTTGTTTTTATTATACAAAGTTTGTCTATTTCTTCAATCCGGAAAATAATAAGATGGCAATTTGAAGGAATAATTGTATTAAAGAAACACAAATGTATACGCATTGTTGCAGTGACCATGTTAAAAGATTACAAGGTTTGGGTTATATCAATGACAGGAAAATCTTCCAGACTTTCTGATTTTGACAATAGATCTTCCTGCTGGAGTTCTCGATATTCTCTAATGTCAAAACTTTACATAACTTGAACAATGCTTTTACTTTCTCATTATTGGTTCTAATATATTGCAATGTTGACCCAATTTACATTCCTGCACTAAACGCTTCGAATCTTAAAACATTGCACATTTATTTTCTCGGTGGTTGGTTCTACATCTATCTCTTTTTACGTTATTCAGAGAACAGCAACCAAAAGATATTTCGTAGTTTGATATTTGCAATTAGCCAATAACTTTCACATAAACAGTATATCAAAGGGATTTTATAATTCAATAAACAATGTGCAAGAAAAATGGTGTGACAAGTTCTTATTTGTAATCAATTATAACAGAAATGCCACTTCTACATGATTTCCTGTACACGATGATGCAAGAGTAGGTGGTATTCATTCATTACAAACAAAATTCCGTCACATTCTGCATAATTTCTCTGCACAGTTTCTCTTAGCATTTCAAATTCATAGTATAAGCACAATTAGCAGTTCATCAAGTGATTTACCTAGAAGACAATTCGCTTAACTTTTTAAGGCATACCTCATGCGGCTATTAATACAGCCATTATTTTGATTTGAAATTTGAAACGCTTGCTACCAACTTTAACCACATTTAAGTCTTTGGGGATAATTATGAGAGCATTTCTGTCACATATTTGCAAGACTGCTTATCTCTACTATCCTTTCAGTTCCTGCAGTTGATGAGACCGCAAATGAGTAGATTTGAATACGTTATGTGCACTTTTGAAATAGTATCCTCAGCGAAAAACATAATAAAAAATTACAGTTTATTTTCATCATAACAGAGATGAGAAGAGCAGAATCTTGAATTATAACAATCGACTCTTCCTAAACATTCAGTTACTATGCATAAATAAATTGTTCTATGGAGGCAGAAGAAAAAAAGTTCATTAATCCATAATAATGAAAACAATGAAGTATTCTATTGCTTGAAACTAGCTATAAATGATGTCACTAAGTCCTTTAACTTTGCATCAGTCTGTGGAGTTATTTGGCCTTCATCACGAATGATTTTCAGCAATTCTTTCTGAGTCTGTCGAATGTGGGTTAGGAACTCTCTTTCGAAAACGGTTATGCGTGATGGATCCAGTTTATCGAGATGTCCCTTAACGCCAGCATAAATTACAGCTACCTGGAAATATTCTACATATTTACTTATGTGCACATGATTCAAACGTTTGCGTGGATTTTTTCCTTAGGAGAACGAATAATACCTCAGCAATTAAGAAATATTAACGAGGAAACCATTAAAAAAAATTGTTAAGCAAGTGCAAAAAAAAGAAAATGAAAAACATTACTAAACAGCACCTGTTCTTCGATGGCCATTGGCACATACTGTCCCTGTTTGAGAAGTTCTGTTAAACGCACACCACGATTCAACAGTTGTTGCGTAGCTGCATCCAAATCAGAACCAAATTGAGCAAATGCCGCCACTTCACGATACTGAGCCAACTCTAGCTTCATCGAACCAGCTACCTAAATCACACAATGTTACTTCAACAAATAATACCAATTTTTAACATATAAAGAGTGATACAACTTATATGTTAGGAAGAAATACCAGAATTTTTAGAAAAGTGCAACATCAGCTATTACTTCAATTATCAATAACTTTTAATTGATAAAAAACAAACACAGATAGTGGATTTATTTCCTAGATTCTAACCAGGAGAATTCGCTAATATATGTTAAAAGAACTTGAGAATATCCAATAACTAACCTTAAAAGAACTTGAGAATATCTAATAACTAACCTTAATCTATTCAATTTCTTTCCTCCCTTATCAATAAAATCTTAACACATTTCCTGCATGTTATTAAGCAGCTCAAATAAGTCACCAAGTGCTCTTTCTGATTAAAAGCATCGTGACCTAACCTGCTTCATTGCTTTTGTCTGTGCCGCTGAACCAACTCGCGAAACTGATAAGCCAACGTTGATTGCCGGCCGTATGCCTTTATAAAATAACTCTGTTTCCAGAAATATTTGTCCATCTGTGATTGAAATTACATTGGTGGGGATGTAAGCAGAAACGTCTCCTGCTTGAGTTTCAATAACTGGCAGTGCTGTTAGTGAGCCACCTCCATGAGAATCATTCATCTGGAAGAATACGTTTGGTGCACCAAAACTTCTTATAATTAAAACGATTACTCTGAATAGAAATATGTACAATGAAAACCAGAAAAACCATGCCTAACAATTGAAAAGTAAACATAAACCACTGAAAATCTTCCTTAGCAGTTAATGGAGTAAACCGATTTTAATACATATAAAACAGATTCTTTCGATTATTAGTCTTCCAGAGTAATTTTATAATCCACCTCCCACAGGAAAAGTTCATCTGAAGATTTTGAAGTCTGATTGAAATGATGACTACAACTAGTGATAGTAAACACTTCAGGGGAAAGATAACAGCGACAAATATACTTTTGCTGCTCGTTCTAACAAACGAGAATGAAGATAGAAGACATCTCCGGGGTATGCCTCACGTCCAGGAGGACGCCTCAGCAACAACGACATTTGCCGATAAGCAACAGCTTGTTTCGAAAGATCATCATAAATAATCAGTGCATGTTTTCCATGATCTCGGAAGTATTCACCCATTGCACAACCAGAATATGGTGCCAAATATTGCAACGGTGCGGCATCTAGAAAAAACATGAGTCGACCTCCGCACTTTGAGATTAAATATCCATTAAATATACTACATTCTTTCTAACATTTTGAACTTCGTTATTTCAAAAGACTGGGAAAGTGCCGATTATTGCGAAGACTGTCTCAGCTATAGAAATAGAGGCAAAGCTAACCAGATGCAGTAGCAGAAACAATAATTGTGTATTTGATAGCACCAGTATCTGTAAGTCGTTTTACAATTTGCGCAACAGTGGAACGTTTCTGCCCAATGGCGACATATATACAATACAGCTTTTTTTTCTCATCGCTACCTTCGTTAAATCGCTTTTGATTTATTATCGTATCGATTGCAATTGCAGTTTTTCTATAAAAAGAAAGTTGCAACGTTTGCCACAGTAGTATAACAAATGATGACTCTATTTCATAAAATGCCAACTTGGATGTAAAAAAAATTAGAAGAACACTTCCTACTTCGCAGGGAAGGATAGGACGAAAGTTATGTTTCAATGATAGTGTCAAAATCTGTTACAAATTTAAGAAATAACTAGAACTTTCATATTGAGATTAGTTAGAATATAATAAAATGTCTTCTTAAGAACAGAGTTGATAGATCGACAGAAAAAATAGAACATACCCAGTCTGTCGATCCCCAATAATAAGTTCGCGCTGTCCACGCCCGATAGGTACCAATGAGTCCACAGCTTTTACTCCAGTAAGCATAGGTTCACGTACACCAATACGGGGAATGATCCCTGGAGCTTTGATACCAACTCGAGATCGTTCCGAACATTTGATTGGTCCTTTACCATCAATCGGATTACCTAGCGCATCCACGACACGACCCAGCAAAGCTTCTCCTACGGGAACATCAACAATCGCTCCCGTGCGCTTTACAATGTCACCTTCTCGGATAACTTTGTCGTTACCAAATACCACGACACCAACATTATCTGGCTCCAAATTTAACGCCATACCCTTTAAGAAAATGATTAATGAAACTAGAAACTAATTTGATTCTAGAAATCCACTCAATACAACTAATCCATATTTCTTTTGAAAGGTCATCAGTTTAAGGCTTAAACAAATGATCTTTTAAAAATTTGCATGCACAAATGCATATAATAAAATTTACATACACGCATACGCTCCCGTGTGACGAAACAAATCAAAATTCCATATGAGAGCTTCAGAGAGGAGTTTTATTATGCTGATCATCAGTTGTGGAATATAAGAGGAATGGATATCTGCTACTTGTCTGTCATCCTTTCTTACAACATTCAAAGACTAACTACCATACTAATGGACAGTTAATACCTTCATACCAGAGTCGAATTCCACCATCTCTTCAGCCTGAATATTTTTAAGACCATAAACACGAGCGATACCGTCACCAATTGAAAGCACTTTGCCCGTTTCTTCCAGACTAACAGTCGATTCCTGCCCCCTTATACGATCCTCCAAAATTTTCAGCATTTCAGCACCAGCTGCACAAAACCGACCAGTTGTTCCGAAACCATTCGAGGAAGCCTAGAAACCAATATGGCTTTCATTCATTTTGAACAAACAACAAATGTTGTACAGCAAAACCTCATATATCAGTGTTATGATTTCCATTAGACAAAAACCGACCTTTGCAACTCTTACGGCTGTCAGTAGCAGCTTCTTGGACAACATCTTCTGGTATGAATTTGGCTGAAAATTAATACAAAATATAAATGAATGGAGAAACAATGCTTATTGTTAACCAGACAATATAAAATAACAATGCTCAAAGAATATCTGGCAAGAAAACTGCGCTCTGCTGAGAGGTAAAGGACTAGATAGAAGAACGGCAGGAACTCTGGCCTCAATATAGAAAGCAAAGAAAGCCTCTGGCGTAACAATCCATCTTGTTAACTACGTGTTAACATTTCACGCACGCCAACCTCACCTCACAGTCCTAGCTACATACACAGACACTCAATACCAACCAGCCATCCACCATGTACAAACAAACAAACACACAGACACACACACATACACACGTACGTACATAGACACAGACACACATAGCGAAACCCAACAACACACTCGCACGCGTTGAAAATTATTGCTCGAATATTATATCCTACAAACAGTCGAGTATTGTTCGTCTGGAGGGACCATTATGACATGAATACGTTCCTCACTGCAATAATTATGAAATTAGAAGACAGATAATGTGAACTCATAATATTAGTAACTTAACTGATAGCATATGCCACTCATTGATCTGTTGTTACGTCATTTGGTGTGTGATTAGAGTGAATTAGACGTTCCATATAGAACTTTGTATAAGCCACCATGAACTTCATACTACACCTTGGCAGTGTACATGAAGTAGTGGAAGCTATCATGAAGTGATTGAAACTATCGACACTGACAACGAAGCAATTATCTCTTGTGAACAACTGCTCCTCACGAAAAACTCCATTTAGTTGCCCTCCTTTACCTGTCACTTAAATTATGGATTACTCGTTTTCATCACGCTACAACTGGATAGAAACAACGGTTTGATTACTTTTCTGAATCTAGCAAACCATTTCTGAACCTGCTATTACGCAAAGATTGCAGCAAAGAGTGTTCGTGAAAAGATGAGAGAATGAGGTTTAGACAAAAATGAAAGGCATGAGAAACAGAGACAGTAAGAATTTATAAGAAAAGATTTACAGACAAAAAAGAACTAGTAAAGATGTGTTATTTCAATGATGACAAAGAAGAGTGAGAAAAAGCAAGAGATACGAATTTATGTAAGGTTGGGGGTTCAAATTGCTAACAGGTGGTATAGTTGTGACATTATCAGCAAGGGAATTGGCCATTAATAATGTCCAAACAAGGCTTGCTGGTCGTTTGATTTCCCTTAGATTCTAGAAATGAGGGGTAATGTTGGCTCATTTTCGTTCTGTAATATGTAATTCTTAATAAAACTAAAGAGTACGGGTAGCGAGTATCACTAATTTGCAGGTGAATCAGGAGAACTGGCTGGTGCTAATGGCCAAATCCTACGATTATCTCTTCAAGGTTCGTTACTATTGTCATTGGTTAATTCGAGATTCGATCTGAAGATGTTAGTTGGAGTGTCGCAGTGAGCTAATGCTGGAAGTCGGGTCCTTTCAAAGAATTGTTCAGGTAGTTCGCTTCCTATGTGCCAGACTGCTCGTTCGACGATAGCTAAGTCGGAACTCAGGTCAGACAAATCTTGGTGGGAGGCTCAAAATTCCTGTTGTTATATATTCTTACAGATAAGTTCATTGATCTTTTATGAAATAATAATTTAATTTAAAGGTAGAGTGAATGTTTTTGGCGACTAATGAACTACTTAAACAGTCTATCCATGTTTTACAAATTCTCTTTTCTTCAGCTGCTTCTTATTGGAGATTCTGGTGTTGGGAAGACATGCGTTTTGTTTCGGTTTTCGGACGATTCCTTCAACAATTCATTTATTTCCACAATCGGTATCTATTAATCTATGTAACTGTAATAAACTTGCATGGAAATAACTAAATTGCAAAAGAGTCATTATTTAAGGCATTGATTTCAAGATACGAACGATAGAATTGGATGGGAAAAAAATCAAACTCCAGATATGGTATGTTTTGTATTCTGTTGTAAGATATTTTTTGTCTGAACTGCGATGTACTCTAGTGGGGGTTCTTTATGCTGGCCTCGTATGCGTGTATATCCATTAGTCTGCTTGATCATTTTTTTTTTTCAATTAATATAGCAGGGCTTCAGTTAACACCATTAATTGTAAAGTAACCTCTCTTGTTTGCATTCTAGTCCACATAAAATGGTAAGAATTTTTCCAGGGATACAGCCGGTCAGGAACGCTTCAGAACAATTACGACCGCCTATTATCGAGGGGCTATGGTATGGTTCCACTCATAGTTTATCCAGAGTAGCCTTCTTCCTTTCAGACGATTCCACATCACATTATGTCAGTTAAATGTTGCCAAAAAAAAATATGTTGAAGGGAATCATGTTGGTGTACGACATAACTAATGAAAAATCATTCGATAATATAAAAAATTGGATTCGAAATATTGAAGAACATGCATCTTCGGATGTGGACCGAATGATTATTGGGAATAAATGCGATGTTGAAGAAAGGCGACAGGTATCACGAGAACGCGGTGAACAAGTTAGTTGACACCAACATTCTTGTTGCTTCACTGTTGAGTGAATCGGAAATATTGTATAATCTTAATCATTTATTGAAATTTCAAACTAGAAAGAACGCAAAGGTATATCTGCTCATATCTACTTGAGGCGAAAGAAGAACTGTATTTATTTGCTCCAGATTTATTCTCATTCGAAAGTTAAAGAAAAAAATTTACCGTATCTAGCTGGCCATCGAATATGGTACGAAATTCATGGAGACATCCGCCAAGGCAAATATCAATGTTGAGGAAGCATTCTTTACTTTGGCTCGTGATATAAAATTGAAGACAGAACGTGCATCACAGCAAAACACTATTCAAAATACTGGTCGAATAACAGTCCAGCAGACACCGAGAAAAAGTCCATCACTTTTTTCGGGTTGGAGATGCTCACTTGTCTAGTATCAACTTACTTGTTTTATTGTTATCATAGCTGCATTGCGATGAGGCAGTCATTGTTTTACTTATAGATGCGGGTTTTCATAATTTGTCTGGCTTGAGTATGCTTTCCAGTTACATACTTTCGTATTCCGAGACTATTTACAACGCTTTACCAGTGGTTGCCATTGATTTTGAGCTTGTGCCATTCATGTTCCAATCCCAGACATTTTTAGACAGTGGGGTGGCATTTCCCTCTTGTTCTAATATATTTGCATCGTATAATAATACATAAAAATTACATTTCCCGCATTTCTTTAATCTCTCGAGTTTTATTTGTTCTGACCAGTTTTTTATTGTCATTCGTGCTGTTACAAGACTCCTCTTCTTCCTCCCTGAATAAACTTTATCTCCCGAAACGCTTCCTTAGTTGAAGATAATGTGAAAAACATTTATAATTGTCCCGGGAGTATAATAAGAAATAATGCCCTAGTCTTATGATTACTTCCAATCGTCTTACTATATAGCTCAAGTTCACTTTCCGAAACTTGATTCATTTCTTTCAGCTGTAATTTTTTCAATGATACAGTTATGCATCAGCGACTAGTGGGATTGCTTGTGAAAGGATAAATTCTAACAGTAACAAAAGAATTACATAATAGACTTTACACTTTTTCGTCAAGTTAAGTCTGCGTGCTAGGGATGATAGAAGGCGAAGCACTGGTCGGAGTCCGGTATTCATGATGTTGTACAAATGTAATGGTCACTGCATTTCATCGTGTCATATAATTAAAAATAACCTGTACCTGATGTATAAACATTACACGCATACTTATGGATTATTTACATCTTGAATAGTTCATTGTCTGATAGTGTCCTCCTTTTTCTTCCTTTTGAACTTGTGTAAAACTTGTACCATGTTGTCAACTTTCAGTAAATTTAAACAGTATAAATTCAATGGAATTCGCAGTAACTACCTGCAGAGAACTGTCTACAATCGTGGATGTGAAGGGAGTCACGAAACATTTAAGCATATAACGAGTAATGAACGCATCATCAAATGAGGACAGAAAAACAATGTAATTTTAAGCGTTCACCGATTACTTTCATAAGCGGTTGGTAAGACGCTGAACTTCATCAACTGATACTTCCAGTTTTTGAGCGTAGCATTCATAAAGTTAAAAATCGCATATACATAAATATATAACAGAGCGGTGTGCATTTCTTAACACTTATAAGGGTAAAAAAAAAAGGAAATACAAAGATGGTCACCCGTGGTGTACTGAGAGGAGCGTCATGATAAAGCTATTGAAGCTCATTTATAATCTCATTTGAACAAATATTAATTTCTTTCCACATCCACCCGAAGAGAGTGCCCTCAGAGATTTTTTTCCTCGCCACCGGTTTAATACTAATAACAAATGACGTTAATGTGAACCTAAAATGATTCGCAATGGAAAAAAATAGAGCATCAGAAAACAAAGTAATCCGCAAGTAAATTCCATTCTACATAAAGCATTTAATGAAGGCAATAAATGCTTTACGCATGCTTTTAATTATATCAATGACTACATAGCCAGCCATTTGATGCCTTTCCAAAATGAGGGAAATAACGAATGAACCAGCAAGCATCGCAATGAATTTTACCGAAAAAGCAACTGAAAGCGCATACATGGAAGTGTACAAATTTAAACAATTCAAAAGATCTAAAAAGCTCATAAAAAAGACGAAGTAGAAGGCGCCACCGTCATTTCAACGAACCGCATGATTACACGAAATGAGAGAAACACCATGGACTGGTTGAAGCAAAGGTCTAGAGTATCTCAAATTAGTTACATAGCATGGGAAATCAGTTATCGCTCTACAACATATTTAGCAATCAATGTAGTTGTTGGCAGTATGCTGTCCAGTGTTACCACAAAAAGCACTTCATAGGTAGAAATATGGACCTATCTCAATAAAATAAAGAAAAAAAGATTAAGGAATCCTCTGGAATTTCCTAATCCTCTACACCTCAACTTCATGTGTCTCTGTTTACATACTTAAACTGTTCAGAAAAATAATACACCAATACAGATCAAAAATAGATGAATTGACAAGACTGTCGGGACATACAACACTTTCCTATTAGTACAGTAATGCGTATCTACTGAACAAAAATCAATGTCCCAAAATAAGTCCACAATTTCGACAGTTCAGTTTAGTTTACTAACTGGACAAACTATTGATGGTTCAGAAATAAGAAAATGAAAATGGTTAGACAGTATCCTAAAGCTTTTTAAAAAAAAAAAAAAAAAAAAACACATGGAAGTATTTACGCGATCAGATGTTTGCCTTGCTGACCGTCCATTACTCCTGTGGTTCTTTACCAAGCCGTCGAAGTCGCACTAAAAATAGAAAAATAAGTCTCTTCGTCTCTGAAATTTAGCAAAATCTGAACTTCGGACGTGTATTT
>PQVD01003896.1:0-26770 GCA_003012265.1 Setaria equina
AAATAATAAATTTTTTATTAATTTTTTCTTTTGAAAATATGAAATGAATATGAATTATATTATACTATAATATATACATATATATATATATATATATATTAATTAGCATTTTCTATGTAGCATATTGTTATTCTATTACTATTTATGAAAAATCGAAAGACAGAAATAAAAATACCAAATTTTCTTCAATACGTAGTTTTCCAGGCTCTTTCCATCGTTAAAATATTTTCCACTACGAATCCACTGCCTTCGGATATTGCTTACCGTGCAGCAGAATTGCCATATTTATATCCCGACGTTATCACTTACTGTCGAGGTTCATTTATTCCTTTTTCATTGCTCAGTTGAACAATTTTTCAAGTGTTTAAGCGGAATGTTTTTAAATATTTCAAAGAAGCTTAAACGAACTTTTTGGTAATATATCATTAGTTTAATTAACTTTAGTTCATTTCAACCTTTTATTATTATGACTGAATTTGTTAATTTGTCCTGAATTTATTAGTTGCCTGTTTTTCTACAATGTTTTAAAACTAGTGTGATTGGCTATAACAGTTATTCATTTTTTGACAATGATCACTAATAGTGATGGTGTGCAAGATCAAAGAAAGACATAAAAAAATATACTAAGCACCAGCCAGGAATTATTTCTGGATTTCGAAGAATTCTTCAAGTTTCAAATGGCAAGCGGTACCCATCAGCAATTAATGATGCTGGGATGACTACTAAAACCAATTAATTTTATAGTAACTGGAAACTGTTTCAGTTACTACGTGATGTACTTCTGATGCAGAAGAAGAAACCCACGAAAGGAAAAGGACTACAGAAAAGCAACGATATGAAATGTGTGCTTAAAGTATAATTTTCGTTTATGCTGCACTTTTGTATTTTAGGATGAATTAAAAAAAGTAGATTTTAGCAGTGATATATCATACCTTTTCTAAGATTTTAAAAATTTAATTCAAATTCCTTGGGCTTCACTGTACTGACTCAAGAAAACTCCTGTTGTCATTGTTTTATATGTGTGCTGATATTCTTAATTGTCGTTATATTTTGAACTATATCAATTAACAACCAACAAAAATTTATCGATAATTTTTTCAGGTTTCCGCAGCACATCTTGATGAAGCTGCGTTTCGTCAAGCAGCTGTGGGAGAATTATTCAGAATACATCTTGAAGCTGCTCATGTGGTGCAACAGAGCTGTGCCTTCGCTGACATTGTTATTCCCATAAATCATGAGGTAATTTTGTTTTTGAAGTTCATGTGGGCTAAATTTTACATGAGATAATGACTTAAACTGTTACTGTATTAATATGCTAAAGACATAGAATGACTTGTGCTTGCCGCCAAGGGGAACTCCATTATATCGGTACTTTTTCTTTTTTTTCTTTTTTTTTTCAGTAAAGGATGGTAAACTTTACTCACTGTAGTCATTATACCAAAAAATGAAGTACTTTGTGGTGCCTTAAAATATGCACCGTAGTTAATTGAAACAAATGCATCTTATTTATTTTGTTGGTCTTTCTTATATTAATCAATACCAGCCGTCATTCAGTAATCTAAGCTAGCATCATTTTTTATACTTCACTGCAGATCTTAGTATATGCTTGGAAATATATGTCTACTTCTAAACAACATTATAATATTCCCTTTAGAAGCAATCACTAATGAAACGAAACCGAATACCTTAGCTGACTCGTTATAAGTATTGCTGTAGGTTCAGCTGGAAATTTCAATACCTAAAGACTTTTTTGTCAGGAATTGCTAGAATAATTTCCCTGGGAATTTTCCAGTTCTTTTTGTCCTTTTTTTTAGATCAAATCATTCACCAAGAACTGTCGCAGTACGGAATGCTCACGACTTTTTAAGTCATTAGAAATGAAGTTACAACAGCAAGCTGTTTATGCAAGAGGAATTTTGAATAGTACCGATGTCGATCTAACCAATGAAGCATTATTGGTATATTTTTTTGTAGCTGCTTAGTGAGAATAGAACGGAGCAATAGATTTTATGCTAAAAGTTGAGGGCATATCCTTTCCTTTCGCAAACACTGAGGTAGTCATTACCGTAAAATGGGATGTTCGTGTTTTTTCCACAACATTTGTTACAGAGACACTTGGAGAGACGCTTTCGAGCTTCAGATGCTCCATTAACAAAATTTTATGACTCATGGCAAAAGATGTGGAAAGTACGGGAGAGTGCAGGAAGTTACGCAGATGTAAGTTTTGCTGTTATTCATGTGTATGCTGTAGGGAGAATGGACATAATTATTGTGAATGAGTTCACTGCTGCATTTCAATTCGAAACACTGAAATCTGAATGTATACAAGCTCATGCACACTTTGTTAAAACACGATTTTTAGCAAACAGTATCTGTGAGGCACTCGATTCCTTCAAATTCGAACAGAAATGCCACAGTATCGATGAAAATAGAACCGGTGACTGAAGTGAGGGCTGATGAAGTATAAATTACCACTTTGTCTCTTAGTTTCCAAAAACGAAACTTCAGAATTCTGCTAAATGGTTGAATGGTTGAAGTAACTAGAATTTAGTTACTTCATTCTTAAATCTTAGAACTTCATTTATGCGGTTGAACTTCTTAATTTATGCATTTATACAGTCCTTTCTTGTTAAATTCCTCTGTGGATAATATCTAATATACCAGACACATCATTTTCCAGGTCGAAAAGAAGGATTCGAAACAGCGGAAGCGGATAGATGAGGTAAGTATATCGATAAATAAAGATGATGAAGATGTTCTGGAAGATTTAGTGCTTTCCGATATTGATGATTGATTCTAGTGAAGTTGCAAAGTTGATTATTAATGTTGTTAAGAATTTGATAAAAATCACAAAAGTTTTACTAATCAATAATACAAAATGACAGGAAAATGATACATATGGAGAAGATATGTTTAAAAACCTTGGAATTTGACAAATAAATAATGCGACTGCATCGAAAGACAAATATATTGAACTATTGGAACCATTCAGACGTGTTTAAATGTTTTTGCGAATTAACCTATTAGGTTTTTCTAACTGGTTTAACATTCAAGCAAGACTTCAAAAAATTATTTTTCAGAAACTTCTTCAGTCATTCGTTTTTTTTGCTAATTCCACCAAATAGTTCTAAGCGAATAGAATACCCTTCACACATATGTAAGTGACAAAGATATTTTAACCAATTCCTTTGTTTGAAATACAGCTACAACAACCGAGAATATCCTGTAAAAACCGAAAATCCCATTTAGATGTGGTACCGTCCATGCACTTTTTAAAATAAGTAAGGAGAATCGATGACTGCAGCACCAATAGCTATACCCCCTTTGTCGACATTTTTACCCTTACTTCGAATGGTATGCCCACCGACGTAATTCTTCTTGACATCCTCAGCTGAATTGTCAGCAGCAGGTGATCCATATAGGTAAGCGAAAATCCCTAGCTCTCCTACTACATCCGTCAAAGTTGGCTCTTGCTCTGGACGAATAAGGTAATTCTGAAATAGTATTTGAATCCATATCTGGCAATATTCCATTAGTGCAGATTTTGTATTTGACAAAATTCACGACTTCCACAAGGTCTGAATTACATACACAGACCCAGACCAACTTATATGTAAAAGAAAAAAAAAAACTCAAAATAGCTTACTTTGACAACCATTGGAGTGATACGCTCCATAAGAATATATGCCGCCATCTCGTCTCTATCCATAGTTTTCAATTTCTCCGCAACTTCTTCCCCATAATAGTTCCCACTGCCACCTTCCAATTGCGGTTTCAAGACAAACTTTTTTGGGTGTGTAAGTGCTTCCTTCAATTACTTGACTTTCTAATACTACTAATTTTATTGTCCTCGTAATAATCAGTCATTATTTAGTAATCTATGATATGTAGCATCATTTTCCATTTTCTGATTCTAGTGCACGGTTGAAAACTCATGCTTTTATAGTACTCCCTTCAGAAGTAGTCACTAATGAAAAGATGAAATAGATCAGAATACCTCAACTGACTCCTTGTTAGTACTGTTACAGGTTTAGCTGGAAGTCTCAGTTCCCAGTTTTTCTAATTTTCGGATTATCTTATGAGGAATTCTAAAACAACAACATTGAGAAGTCATCCTTTAAACCCAACAGAAAATACAAGAAACCCTACCTGAATTATTTTCTGTGTTTCGGAATCATCACTTTCTAGGCCCCACATGCCAGCAAATGTTTTTCGAATTCGCGCACACATTGCTCCGTCAGTAATGTACTTTTCCAGGACACCTTCTTTGGATAAAACCTAAAAATTCGTGAGAAGCAATAATACTCTAAGGAACAGCGCAAATGCTGAACATTTGCGGTGTCCGAACTTTACCTGTTGCACTTTTTTAGTATTTGCCAACTGCAGACCAATCCAGGGACATTTCACTGCATCGGACAATTCGATGATACGACGAGTGTTCCATTCCGCTTCTGTCGGATAATTGTCTGGCAAATAGCCGGCTCGAAAATATACAACTGCTATACGCAATTTATCATCCATTATAAGATGATGAGTGGTTTCGTGAACTTTTAATCTTAAAAGCTGCGTTTATTCAAGATAATCTCTCAGTGGAAGGAATCAACTCATTGGATGGATTTTAACAGCAAGAAAAAACACTAACTAAAGGATAAAGGAGAATGGCAAGTGATTATTAAGAAAACAAGATGTCGGTAATTAGGAAGCAGGATCAATCAAAATTTAAACACACTGACGAGAGTTTGGAAGATCTAATTATTTGAAAGATTTGTAAAACCTGAAGTGTTCACCTTACTGCACCATCAGTTAATGTGATACGCAAACACCTTGCACGTCTACCACTGAGTTCATCAAGACGATATTCCACATGCCTTTGATCGATTTGATTTCGATTTATGTTTTCAACCACAAATAATACAATTGCTTCAGGTGCTCCATAATCACACCTGAAATGATAGAGTACAGAACTCAATGAGAACATTTCCTAGAAAGTGTATGAAGAAACAGAATTATTTCGTGACAATTAAGATGATTACATTAAATAATATTTACTCATAAAAATTATATTAAATTAAGCTTATTTCAATGAAGATCCTCACTATACATTAGAAGAATTGCATCCAGTATTATCCCATTAATTGCAGATAACACATTAAACAGTCAAAGAGCTCATTAATGATAATTCTAACTCTTAATTTTATGAGCAAATTCTCTTACTCAAACTTTATCCCACATCCCACAAACTACAACTCTCTTCCCTAATAAAATATTTACCAGGCTTCGTAAATTCCTCTTGCAATTGTATCTGTGGGGTAATTATCCATAATAGCCATTCTAACAATTTTATTAGGAAGTTGCAATGTTTCTAATGTCCTTTTGTGCATGCAAGTAACACGTTCCGCAAGTGCGCCTATGCTTGCGGCTATATTGTTCACTTCAATCTAAAACTTAATTCTGCTAACAATTATTTCTTCTCCCTTCAAATTTTGTAAATTAACAAAATCAAAAAAGAAGATAATCAGATATTTAATTGAATATCTATATTTCTTGAAAGATAAAACTCGAAAATTCCGAATACATTACCAATTCTACTTTAACTACTGATAAAAAATTTGCCAATGACGGTTCTAAACAGTTCCAAATTTGAGTAACAAATCTAAAACACGAGCATCCAATCCAGTGTTACACCAAGACACTCATAAGCTGAGTATTCTTTAACTTGGCAAACCTGTTTTAGGGAATAATGTCCATAGCTATCTTCATTACACATATAATCATTTCTTTGTATCAGCAATGTTTTCTTTTGACAAAAGTTCGAGTTGTGCACAGCTTTTAAAATCTCCACAAAGTGCCTGGCAAGTTAAACTCGTTAAATGAGAAAAGAAAATGTGCCGGACAAATCCACATTCTTAGACCCTGAAGGGAAGTAGATAAAAAAACAGGCAGTTTACCGAGTAAAACTATCAGTTTTCATCACCTCAACATGCGATTTGATCAAGAAATCAAAGTCCCAGGAAACCCGGAAATACAACAAATTGAATGTCTGCAAAGTTCGTATTTTAAAAATAACGCTCTAGAATAAAAACAAAGTCTGACAATTAATCTTAGGTTAACTCTGGATGACAAATACCATCTTGAATAATCGATTAAACTTTGCCTTTTTCTATCACATAGCTTCTAATATATTTAGCAACCAGTTAGTATGGGATGCAAAATTATGGCCTAATACTCTTGCAGAGCATAACTGAAGTGCAAAAACCAGATTAACTAATCTGAAACTACCACATCGATTTCGACAATTCTATCTCGTCCGCTTATCCTTCTGACTAAATTTTCGAAAGCTTTCACAACACATTTTCGTTTCTAGATGAGAGGTTAGTAAAATACCTGTTGAATATCCATAGCTTCCTGAAATAAGTTGCTCGGGAATAATGAGGGGAAGAGGGTACAGGGAGCTGTTTGGCAAATATCACTACGATTAGCGGCTGCTGCTGTCCTCATCACCATACCGTGTGCCTGTAATGAAAAATCTAACCATTCACAAAAATTGTTCTTTTATTTTTCACTTGCATTTTATATTATCTCGTTATTTATATTTTTACAAGTATAATTTCATCAAAGAGTAGCTGAAATAAAAATATCAAATGATAAGGGATTAACTAATCAGTAAACATTAACACGAACATGTGCCCAATCAACTGCCTCCTCGGTTAGTTGCATGATCAGTTTCTTATCAATGAGTTCCAAATTCGGATAATATTTCAAGACGGAGTCATCTTCAGTTCTGGGCAGCGTTTCATCCATTTACTTATTCTTTCAATGATTTAAATCCAATTTGATCCCTGCATTGAGCAAAAAATATTAAACTGAACAATGAAGAAACAATGCCGTACAAATTTTCAACCAACCTTTCAATTCGACAAATTACTCGGAAAATAAGAAAAATCATTGTTTGATCAGATTACCACACATTCTTGGTTATATCATATCATGCAACGAAAATTATATCAGTCATTCTCTCTCTCTTTCTCCCGTCTTCAGCTCCCCTCTCCTTCCTCTCTTACACATTACATGATATCCTCAAAATGTTCTCAGTGTCGTTTTAGATTCGAAATAAATATCTGATTTCATATTTCAATTGAGCTCCTGCTAAAAAAAAGAAGGTAATACCACAAGCCTACATGGCAGATATCCTTTTTCAACATATAATTTATTATCTGATTTAATAATTTAATAAATTATTTTAAAGAACCACACAGTAGTGCCTTTCAAAGTATTCTACAACTTTCATTTACACCTTATTACAGAAAACTTTTCAGAAAGACCTGTCAAATTATGAAAGCTTTTTTCCCTTAAGGAACTGTTAATTAATTGCTAGTTCACCTTCTAACTCTATGCAAGAGTTTTTAAGTATACTCGAAAACAAATGATGAAGGCTATGTAATCCACCTGATTAAGACGTAACTAATCAATTAACCACTTCATTCCAAACAAAAAGCGAAACTTTCCATCAATGAACTATCTGAAAAATTTAACGTCTCAGCGAAATATTTGAAAATTTTTGTATGGAATGGTCAAGCAGACTGCGATAAATGACCACTAGGAAGTGACTTGTCCTTTTTATCCTCGATTAATTATGCTTCTTTAACACTTGAAGATAATTAACTGATGAACAGAGTGAAGAGTGACCTGAGGTGATGACCAAGTAGTCTTCTACTGAAGGATACTCCGTATTAGATTAATTTTAAAAGGAGTACTGTCTGAAAGCAAAACTTGATGATGGAATAAGTCCTATAAACTACCAAAAATCTCGACCCTGAGATTGTAGATCTAACAGATGTTTGCTTAGATCTAACAGATGTTTGCTGATAGTTTTTCCACTCTTTTTTGCATCCTCTTCATGTCCACTCATTCTATTCCTTTTTTCCTCATTTATCAAGAAATTTCTGAATTTCACTGATTCCGAAGCACTCTCTATCAAGAGATTCCAGAACCCAAATCTGAAATATTTTACTCAGTGTCAGAAAGTTTCCGAATCATCCTGAAATATTTGCTATTTGGCGATAATTTCTATACAGTAATCTTATGTAATAGGAATATAAAATATACAGCGAATATTAACCAATGATAGTTTTTTAATGCTATTATTGTTGATAACAGTAGTAGTGTTGACAGTAGTAAATAATGTAGCAAATACTAAAAATGATTTATTGTGGCTAAAAATATTGTTATTAATTTATAAAAAACTAAGAGTTTGGAAGACAGAAGAAAAAAAAAGTTTTAGCTTGCTATTGTTGGAGTTGTAAATTTTACATAAGATCATTTTTTTTTCTTCGGTATCTTTATTGTTAATATTAATAATAATATTTTTAATATTATTATCACTGATAGCAAGCTATTCATTATTAAACATCCTAAATTAGACCAGAGAATTTGGCTCAAAATAAAAGAAGTAAACAACTTCCAAAATGATTTATCATGGCCATCAAGAATATTCGTAATAATCAGTGATAAAAATAGCCTGCAGTAGAATTTAGCTGATATTATCAGATAAATCATTATCAGTAGAATCTATTTTGGTTCAGATGGGCAGAATTAGATGCATGTGGGTATGTAGTCTCATCCAACTAATCCATTAATTAGACAAGAATTGAGTTTCACAAAAATCCTTCAAATCTAATTCTCTAAAAACGTTCGAACTAGTTATCTCTCATCTTGTGCAATATTACAATCATTCCTCTAAGCATTATCACACCTCTACCACACTAATTCAAATTTCCCTCAGCAAATAACAAATACTGATTGTGATATGACAATGATAGTGATAATAATGATGATGAGGGATGAGGAAAGTGGACTAAAATCATTAAAATACACAATCTTGACTAATGAGCAGCTGTCATCGAGTGCTAGCAGATCTAAGTAAATCTTTCACTTCAATAATATTTAGTATTGAATATTATTATTTGTATGTCAAATGTTTGAGTGATCATCCATTTCTCGATTTAAGATACCTTTACCTTTCATCGTTCGTCTTTTAACTTTTATAACCATAAGTGTAAATAATTAAACTAAGATAAGCATTGTAGATAATCATTATAGATAAGATTAACACCATCAGATATTTATTAACACTGTTCTTTGTCGTAACAAACATATATTTGAAAGAAAAAATATAAATTTTATCACTAACATTGTTATCTGCGACAATAAATATGCATTTAGAATATTAAATTTACCATTAACATTGTTATCTATGACAATAAACATGCCTTAAGAATATCAAATATATGATTACGATTATTGTTCATTGTGTTGAAATACATTATTTTTTTGAATCAATTTAGTTACACACCTTTTATGAAACAACTCTAATGTTGAGTTATTCGTTATCTTACAAAGTATAGTCAAAACTAAACAAATTCGTTCACTCTTTTTTTTTTGTATTTATTATATTTAATTGATCATAAAGTTCTTTTCTTAAATTATACAGTCATTCTTGAGATTATGATTTAAAACTACATTGTATCTTTAGTCAGTTTATAAATATGATATAATCATAGATGGTAGACTTTTGCAAAACTTATGAGTTTAATTTCTATTATTGATTATAACATTTGAGAACCTTTGAAGTCTTGTCATTTTTTGTATGCTAACTTTCTCTTTCTTTTTTTCTTGATTATATTATAAAATAACAAAAAATTCCTCTGACTTTTTGAGATATTTATTCATTTCTGATCTCCATTTCTCATAATTAAGTAGTTGTAAGTAAGCACAGACATTTCATTGACATGATAAAATTTACAGATGGTCACATTATATTTATATCCTGTCAGTAAATTATGTCTAATTAGGCTCTTTTTTTAGTTGGTCTATGGGTGAACCGAAATTTAAATAAAGTTGTTAAATGTATGGAAAATAATTGCTAAGTCTTATTTGTTAAGTTACACATGCGACAAATAATCGACATTTCGATCGAATTTGCACCGATATATTTGTGGAATGTTAGAAGTCTAAAATTATCATTTATGCTTACCGATGTTTGTTACAAGTTGAATGGATGAATTAATTATTATGATATACTAGTGTTTCTATTATTATGAAATTATTAAAAGAGGATATGGTATTCTCATTTATCCTTATCATTTATCAATGTTGCTGCTGACTGAAGTGGTGAGTTCAGTTTCTTCTTTATCATTTTATTTCACTTTGCCAAGAGCATTGAACTTTTCGTACAATCAAATATAAAAGATATAAATTTTATGAGCAATATGAACAAGGAAGAGATTCTAAATAGTAACACATTATGATACAATCAACTAATTCTGCTCGTCCTTGAACTTAAATACAGTGTATTTTCAATAAAAAACATTTTATTATTATTGTGTTAAAATTAATTACTAAATTTATTTGTATACCATTTCAGCATCCGATAGTTCCATAACAGCCACATTTTCAAGAAAGATTTTACAGCTTTCGATTTGGTGCCAGCCGATAGACAACATTACAAGTATTGAATTAATAAATTTTGTCTTTCGCCCTACATTAACAGTTTTTTTCTTTTTCAATTACCACATTCAGAAGTGAATAATTGGAAAAGAATTTGTGGTAAGAGTATGTAAAACAGTCATAAAGTGTACATCTCAATTAATCAATTATTAATAAATTAACCGCATTTAATATGAATTAATCAAATATATGATGATAACATATGAATTAGTTAATCATTCATAATTAAAAAGGAAAACTGGATAATTGTTGTTTGTGTAATAATGATAATGATGATAATAATGACACTGATGATTGCAGCGATTAAGATGATGATAACGATATTTATAGCATATCATTGTAAAAAAAATTTATGACGTGCGTTGAAATAATGAATTGAAACTAGTCTGGAGGATGTTCCCATTATCATTGTGTCATTGTGGTCATCATCTTATCATCTTATCACATTACAACAGGTTATCTTAGTTTAAGAACCTGTTTATTTTATAAATATATAGATCAATTTAGGGATTATGTTTGGCATTTAATCATTCTTTGACGTTATCCTTATATGATACTGCTAGTGATATCTACTGCTGTAGTTATCATCTCCAAATTTATCATAACAGGTGTAAATCTAACCAGTCCCGTATTAATACTGCGGTAATCATATTTGAAACATTTATTACAACCTCCTAATCAGTTTAACGTCAGCTTTTCTGCTTCAGAACTCAGGATTGCATTCAAAAAAAGATCCGGAATGATAGCACAACCGTCCCGTCTCACCCAAATCTACGTCTATCTGTTTATACCCAAACTGATATAGCCTCAAACACTTCATTTAATACGTGACAGTATAATGTATATGAGTAGGTGAAATTTTTTACGTGATCTAATCTTTTATGCGTGATAAGATGATCCATATGGGTAGGTGGAATTTCTTTTTTGAAAAAAAAAAAAAAAAAAAAAATTCATTCGCTTATAAGTGATAGGTGATAAGATGATAAACAATTCATGACTTCCTTTCCATAATAATAAATAGGATGGCGAGGGAGTTGCTGTTTGATTTTGCATCAAATGAACGAAATGATACTTACTTTACTCGGTAATTTCATCATCTCCTTTTTTTTCTAATTTTCCTTTATTCATTTCAACTATTGACTTCTTTTCTCTTCTCTCTCTCTCTCTCTCCTTCCACCTTTTTGTCTCTCTTCCACTCTTCTGTAGTACTGAATATTTCTAACTACCTTCTATAATTTTTCAATCTTCAAAAAAATTTTGTCATTTTTCGATAGTCGTTCCAATGGAAAGCTTCTCATCCTTTAAATTCTCCTCTCTTACAATTCATCCATTCAATTAATTAACTAATGAAATGATCAGCTTTATCCAACCCTTTATTCCTATTCATTTAAGAAATTTATTTAATCATTTCCATTTACTGTATGTACTGTCCCACTGCATTAGTGAGAGACTGGATATATTAAAGTCCTAAACTATTTACTTGGAAAATAAAAAGCACATAGAAATTTTGTTCATAATTTATTGCTTTTCTTTTTGCCTTCTTCCCAAAGTCTTTAATTCCAATGTTCCTCCAAAAAGTGACACTGAACTTCCATTCTTAACATATCAGTCTCATATTTAAATTTGTTGCTAACTGTTAAGAAACTTGCTGAATATTTATTAATAGTTTTATTTAGATCGAACAAATATAGCTAGCTAATAATGAAACAAAAAAATTGTAACAAATATTTTTCTGCAACTTTTTTTTTTGACAAATTGAAACTTATTGCAGCCCATCCTTTCATTTGAGTTAAATTTTGACTTTTTTATCAAAAAAAAAAAGAAGTTTTGTGAAAATTGCTTTTAACTCTTTAGTACGTACATTTTCCTCCATTGCATTATTGCTGGAATATAACTAAAATAATTTTTTTTTTTTGAATACCAATCCATGTCGAAGCAATGGAGTAAGTTATAGGCAAGAAAGAAAATTTTCGCAAAAGAATCTTGAGATTTTTCTTATTTTTTGTTTTTTTCTTAAAAAATGTAACTGTTCCTTCGTTCATTTCATTCCCATTTTGGAAAAAAAAAGGAACAAGATTCATTATAGGTCACTTCTGATAATCAGAATTGACCTCTAGTGATAATTGAAGCTATCAAACAAGGTATTCATCTATCAAAAAATAAAATACAAGTGGCTTATCCTCAATACTCAGAAATATGAGTAGCCAACATGATTTTTCTGGAATTGCCACAAATGAACCGGATCACAGCTTAGTGCATTTGGAGCTCTGGAATAGGAATGATTGCTAATATCTTCTGATTGCGAAGGACGAAATCATCACATGAACAAGAAAATGGAAGTACGAAATATAATGCATTACAGAAAAAAAAAAATACTTGAATGGAAATATTTCTGTTTTTTTAAAACTCGAAATTCATTTATTTTAGAAGTACAAAACGATCAAAATGGATGAAAACGTCACGAAACTGAGTACTTTGTACGCTAAAGCATCACGTAACATTCAGGAATGGCTCACGGAACTGACAGTTACCAGTGAGCCTGAATGTGTTTTCATTTTATACGCAAAATCATTTTTGAATATCACGGAACAACAACATTTATCAGTGGCATCAAATCATGTTACAAATCAGACTGAACGAATTCCATTAGACAATAGAAGAAGGTATAGAAAGCTATTAAATTACTTTTCAAATTAAATTCAAACCAATAATTGATAAGAAATAAATATAAAATATTTCGGATATTTATTTTAGCAAGGCTTTATTAAAAAGTATTTGAACAAGCACATAATATTGAACTTTTTCAATTTTAAGTGCTCAGTAGGTTAATGTTGTGAAATTAATTGTTGGAAAAGTGTATTTTGAGTCTTTGAATATAATATTGGTTTAGATCGATCATAAATAGGTAGATTAGAAGTTCAATCCCTCAGTGATCGTGCTTTTGATCAGTCTTTTTTGTCATCCATTTTCTTCGTTGTTCATTAAGTAGCAGATTGATTATTCCGGATTTATGAATTGCTGCTTATCCCAGATTCACGGATTCGATTACTTGGATATTTTCGATTGAATTGATTTGTTAATTTATTGACACTTTTCTTTTCTCAGTATTTTTCAAAAAATAAAAAAAGCAATGAGTTCATAAAAACTAAAAAATGTAGATTTTTTTACATATCCAAATTGAAGAACTTTCAATATTATTTTATTTTTTGATCAGAAAACTACACTGTTTAATTTTTGGTACAGTATTTGCATGATAATTAATTAATTATTTTGGATCATTTGCCATTTTGTGAGATGATTTTTGGAAACTTTCCTCACTTCGATTTTACCAGAATGATTATCTTTACTTTCAAAATTGAATGAAAATAAAATTACCATTCAAAAAATGGTAGCTGGGAAAAAGATTAATGCTGTCTTAAGGGATAATGAGTTCAAAGTTATGATTTGGAAAAAATTTGGAAAATTTTTTCCAAATCTAATTTATAAACAGTAGCAGTTCATTACCACCAATGAAACCCCAACGATGCATTGCGCGGATGACATCGTCATCTTTCGGACATGTTCTAACTGCTTCAACACCGGCACCGATGATGAACAATGTAAAATATCGTACCGCGGTTTGCTATCGGTTTGATGAAGCGCCAGTTACCTCCGCAAGGTTAATTAAATTAATATTACAATACAAGACGGACTGGAATGTTTCATCTTTCAAAATGAAATTTAAATCAAGTCTGAACTGCACAAAATAATACCAATATAATTGCAATGAATTGTTTTCTCATCTGTTCAAAATCCTTTCCTTGAAAGTTTAATTTATTATTGTAACAAACAGTAGCAGTAACAAATATATAATTACAGGTCTAGTTCAACATCATTATCAGCATTTATTCGTGTAAAATCTTGTAATAATTCGGATGATAATAGCATATGTAAAAATGATAAGCTAATGCAACTGGAATCAAAATTCGATTATGGTATCAGTGATATATCAACTATGGTACCTGGCACATCAATAGTACCAATAATACCTCCACGCAATGCACGAAAAGGTTTTTGCTCCACGAATCGATCCCTTACACCGAAAGTTTCTACCAGAGGATATGGCTATCGATATAGAATATGTCGGAAATCTCAAAGAAGACACCGATTAAGTCTTCAACAATTGCAAAAACAAAAACAAAACGAATCGGTTAGTAACAACTGTAAATCATGAAATGAAATTTTAGAAATACTGAATTTGGTTAAAAAATTTTGTGCTGATTTATTGCTATTCATGAGATGATGTGGCATAAGCTATAGATTGATCACTAAGATATAAAGCTTGAAGCCATCACGTGTAATAGGTATGTTGAGGATGGATATCATATCATGACTATAATTATTCCAAATTCTACTGTGTACTCTTTTCTAACTTATGTCTAAACTTAGATTTGATTTCTCGAAGACTTTCATGTTTTAGACAAGTAATGGAGAGTGTGTTTCACATTCTGATACTTCTTCGATCTGCTCACCTCTGAAAATTGACACCAATGAACGGATATCGAAATCGGATGATAAGTTCTCCTCTACCGATCAACGTGATCAAAGCTGTAATCTAATCTGCTCAAAAATTCAATCAGATCCTTCCAAACAATCATCTCTACACTCCACAAATGTCACTGATAATCCGGATAATCAGAAACTCGTGCATCCGATAGAATCCGATTTCTCTCTAACAGACAACAGTGACCAGTTTGAAAATTCCTGCAGAATGTGCACTGTTGAGAGAAGTGATTCACAGATATCGGATGAATTTTCCATAAAATTTAAGAAGCCACCAAAAGCAACAATCCTAGGACTGGTTGGTGTTATTAATTTAATGAGAATTGAAACAATGATTAATTTAGTCTTCAAAAATTAATGATGGAATTTTCACTTGACAGAATTTGGCCTTTTCTTATTCTGAAATCTCGTCTAATTAAATTAAATTTCTTGGAATTTTTTTTCAAAAATTTACTTTAAAGTATTGAAAAGTTGCAGAGAAAGGTGGAACCAAGTGAGACATCTGATCCATTGAATAGTTGTAATCGAGATCAATCAATCACTAACAAACATATTCGACTACCGCACCAAGCAGCAACTTCTGGACAGGTAGATTCAAATTGTAGGCAGGTAAATGGGAAACATTAACATTATTTTTTGTTTGTATCAAATAAACAAATTTCCTTGCAATAATTGCAAAAATATTAATAATGATAATGATTGTTATACTGTTTATTATATTTGAAAGAGCCAGTAATTTTAATTGTTTGAATAATTATTTTTATGTTAAATTTTAACTTTTAAATTTTTCCTAAATTTTACAGCTGAAAATTTTCCGCGTCAATGGTCAAACAACATTACAGGTATTGCTTGATACACCAACTAGCTCAGGACTCACAAAGTCGACTTCAAATGTTTCGAGGTGATAGTTTTTGAATTGGGAATGGTCTTAAAAGGAACTGATTTGAAGTCTTCCAGTTAGCAGTACTTTTTTTTTTTTGCATCTTTTGAATAATTTCCATTTTTCAGGTGTTCCGGAAATGGTGTTAATGACGGTGCCGTTGAATCAGCGTCAACTAGAAGAAGCGCAATGATGACATCAAGCACAAACAGTAGCATAGATTCAGGACAAGGATCGGCGGAACTGAATTTCCAGAATCCGTCGTTCAACTGTGATCAAACATTTTCAGAAAATAGTTTACCAAGTTATGCTCAAATAGCCAGTGAGTTATTGAAATTTAAAAAAAAGAAAAAACTCCAATAAAAAGTTAGCAATATTTACAGGTAAATCAACACCAATAATTATCATTCTTTAGTGATCACTTTGGCCAATGCTCATTTATTTAATTTGATATTTCCATTTGTTTTATGAATTCCATTATTTCGATCCAATCAATTATTTTAAGTAATTCAGTAATCAGTTCAATTAATCACTGTGATTATGTTTTCGCTATTTTAATGTGAAACTCGTAATAACTGAAAATTGTGTAAATTGTAAATTTCAAGATACAATTGATCACGTATTACGTGTATCCAGTACGTTGCATTCATTACTAAACGATGAAATCAATGAGAAGTGCACCAATGATCTTGTCCGTGAAACGAAAGCATTAATCGCCACAATTCAATGTTCTCCGTGTTTTGCGTTTCTTTCTGTCCACGTAAGTATGCTAATTACATATTACTATGAAATTATTGCAGAATAAATTGAGTTCAAGAGATTTCTTGCCTAGATAGTTCACTTAATCCATTCATAGAACTACTGATAGCTTAGTTAGCTAAGAATTAATTTGTTTTGAGGATATTACAACAATAAAGCGAATGATTTGCGACTTGGAATCAAAGCGACACTATAAGCAAAGACCAGTAGTTGCGTCTAAATTTTTGATTGTTTTATTACGAAAGATAATCAGCGATGTGCTAATCATTTTTGCGAGAATAATATCAGCATACCTGAGCGAATGTACTAATCGAGATCTATTACTGATCATTGCACTCGAACATCTCATACATTTGATGCTTTTTGGTGATGAAATTTGTATCATTATTATACAGGTATTAACACCTTTCATACTAAGGCGTACAAATTATCCATTTTTTACATAAAGCTAAAATATTGGTGAGATTTTCCAAATTTGTGAAATAGATTTTTTCGTCTATAAAAAAATTAATACAAACTATTAATTGCGAAAAAAGACTGATTAATTAGAACTAGGAAAGGAATATTTTTCCATGTGAGAAATGGTCCATTTTTTAATGATTTCATTAAATTGTTAATTACAGGTGGAAAATTTTTCCATACCCTTGATAATTCAACATTTTTCCAAACAGTTTGAGGAAGTCTAATCGTAATTTAGTGTGGTGGTTTGGATTCGTTACTGTATTTTTGTGAAGTACCTTCAATTCCAAATGCTACCTTACGACTTCTACTCCGAGGTCTTGCCGTCTTATGTGGCAACTATCGAGGAGCAGTAAAACTTCTAGCAGTAAGTGGCAGTAATTTAATCGGCGGTCCATCGGTAAAAGGGAAATTTTAAACTCTGTCTAGAAGTATGAAGAAATTTTAGATTCATCAGACAAACACTGACTAGAAGGATGAATTGAAAGCTACCTGGATTAGACACTATAGCATTATTCTCTAGCATGAAAATTTCAAAACAATTTCTACTAGGATTTTAATTAAAAAATCTTTTCAGCTTAATAAATTTGAGCTAATTATCCAGTTGCTACTTACCTCCTCAATAGCTTGCTCAGCGGAAGCAGCTGGTATACTAACACAGCTAACAAATCCTACTCAAAATTATGTTCGACTCGGTAATATTATGCCAAGAGTTATCATACGAATTCTCGGTATTTAATTTTTTAATTCCTTTTCGATCTTTAATTCTAAATTAGAATTAGAAGGTTAGAAAGTCCAAATTAGACTGTTGTAAGCAATTATTTGTTCTCCTATCATTTAACTTCTAATCATTTTACTCATGCTATACAATGCTAAACAATTGCTTATCACTGAAAGTACATTATTACATTCATCGAAATGTTGATTTCTGATCAAATAATCACTTGCTTTATAATTTTTATCACTTCTTTTCGATTTTCCAGATGTTTCAATTATTGCAATTTCCAGAAATTGTTGATAAAACTAAAGTAGCAGAATCATTATTGCTAGCAATAGCAGCACTGGCAAATATTACCATACAAGAAAATGGTACAATTGATATACTCTACGAACATAACGCTATCAGACGTTTAATTCAAGCGTATAAACGTCCGAAATGTCACAATGTATACATTCAGGAACAGGTAAATTAACCTCACTTCAATTTCTGATGACATCTAACAGTGATAGGAACTTGACGGAACAATTTGAATTAAATTCTTGAAGTTTCAAATCTGCTTTTATAAAAAAAAAAAATTGAAATTTCAGTTACTGACAGTTTTTATGAGCCTTGCAAATGGTGCCTACATTGAAGCGCTGATTGGACAAGGCGCAGTTGACCTTCTACTCTCCATGTTAAAATCACGTAATAGCATAAATGGTAATTGCTGCAGACGTATTCAAGTACGAGCTGCGCAATGCTTACGAATTATTGCTAATCATGGAATCGGCCTTAAAGCTATTCATGAAATAAATGGTAAGCATTTCAAGTTAATTTTAATTTTAGTCTTAACTGGCAGCTGCAGATATCCAATTTGTTTAAAGTTACTGGAACTGGCCTTGAAGCTATTTATGATATTTTTTGATTGTGAGTGTTGATGATAAATAATATTTCCTGAATTCTTCATTTGAGTCAAATTAAATAATAAAATTTTTAATTTCTGTTTTCTAATAATTTTTGGGGTGGATCATGCATATTTCTTGATTTTTATTTGACTAATTTCAGGTCAATTTTGAATTTCAATCAAAACTGAACATGTAATTTTTGAATTTAAAAAGAGGATAAAAATCAAAATTAAAATTTTCGTTAATTTCAAAATATGAAAGTTGAAGTGAATTGACTTAACTTTTAAAAATCTTCGCAATAATTTCTCTTATGGGTTTCTTTACAATAAAAAAAAAAAAAAAAAACTCAGTCGGAAATTCTATTACTTAGTAGCTGCAGTGGAAAAGAAATATATTTCTTAAAGACCTAAAAAATGAAAACAAAGAATAATTAATTTGAGATTATCCAGATGAAGTGGATAATTTTGTCCATTTAAATGGAATAAATAATTTCAGGTTATTCAATAATATCGGAGGTAATTCAGAGCAGTGATATACTAACAGATGCAAGAAGTAATTTATGGTGGATAACGGAACAAATGGAAAAAAAGTATCATTTAGAAAGTGCTGTATAGGTGTGAACTTTTTTTATTGTTATGCTAATTTCTGTTTTCATAATTTTATTCTCTGTCTAAAGTGTTTTCCCAAAAAGGGCCACAATAAACCCAATAATTTGAGATCATCATCTCTTCTACCAGCAACGCTCAATTAGGCTAGCTTAAAATCTAGACTGCTCGGTTAGAAAATTTAGCATAATGTAGCTCACTAAATGATAAGTACTAAATTGCCGTGATAATAAGTTTAACTGTATCATTACTCAACCAATCTGCCTTAATATTTCTTATTTTCACTTTTTTCTTCTTTTATTTAAATTATTGCATAAACTTGCTTTTGTTTTTTTTTCTTTTATTTTTATAAATAATAAAAAAATTCGTGTCCATTGATATTTCATTCATGTTGCATTATTTTCAAAATTACTCTATTTATCAAAATTATTACTTACATATGCTATGCTTATGTGATGTGTAAATAACAAGTAAAATTATAATAGTTTTTCGATTCACAATTAAATACACACGTTGGATTGATGTTACTTTTGATATTTTATTTAAAAAATAAAAACAAAAATTGAATTTTAATCAGCAATTTCAAGATACATTATTTTATTCAATTGTTCAGAACTTGTTTCCTCTTTTAGATAGTTTTTTTTTTTCTTTTGGAATATTGTGATAAGAGTTTTATATATATATATATATATATCTATCACTATCTATATTCCATTCTCTTACTTCTCTTTGTCTATTCATTCATTCATTATCATGATAATCTCATAAAATGAAGAAAAAAAAAAAAAAAAAAAAAAAAAAAAACCAAAAAAAACAAANNTTTTTTTTTTTTTTGCCGAAACGACTTGTCTAAACTCAAAATGACTGTGTGTAAACTTGTGTAAACCTAAAATCTGAACGAATTCAACTTTTCAATGATCACTCATAGTCATACAGGCTAGTGCTAAAAATGTTCTGCTGTTAATTCTATAACTATAATTGTACCACATTAAGAGGTGAAGCTTATAGCAACATGCTAATAAGAGATATCTCAAGTCAGCTTCAGTGTTACAATTAATTTTCTAGTATGGAAATGTCTTCTAATAAAACGAGTTATCTCTGGCAACATTTCTCGATCATCATTTATTTGTTTCTTAGTTTGTCGTAATTTTACCCACCAAACAATCATAATTTCGTGTGATCAACTGTACCGTAAGTAAAACTATTCGTAATTCTGCTTTCGCATCAAAAGTTTCATCTCGACATCTAAAATAATAGTGGGAAAAAAAATTGATCTCTAATTTCGTCAAAAAAATAAAAATAAATTAGAAAAAATGATGAATGAAATATATTTTTGATCATCCATTTTAGCATTAATTTCATTTACCTGTAAAAATTTGGACAACAGTGATGTAGCTTCTCGCACTGAAACTGTATAGCATTCACCTGAGCCAAGCAATCTGCTCTACTTTTAGCCATTTTTGGCTTAGCAAAATCCATAGATGTCCAATGATTTGTAAGTTTTCTTGAGCAATTTGGCGATTTTTCAATCTGAAACTAACTTTTAGATCCGTCTGACAAGGTGTATTGTACAATCAGTAATGTAAAAAGTCAAAAAGTTTTACTTCAATGGATAACAAACGATAAATTGCATATTAACAGTAATGATATGATATCATGTGTAATTCAAACCTCCTCCTGATGCTCATTTAGCAGACATTTGTGAAGCTCATTTTTACGTTCCATAACTAGTTTGTAAAGTTCTTTAATGCTGTTATCATCTTGACCGAAGCAATGATTACGCATTTGAAATAATGTGTTAGTGGATAGCAGTGGAAGTTGATCTGTATGATTCCAATGCATTTTACAATGATCCAAACTTTTTTCCACCTTGCAATAAATTAAAATTTTTAGAATAATTGAAAAAAAAAGTGACTATTAAAAAAAACCACTAAAGTTTTTCGTCATCGTTGTTGTATAAATTCAAAAAATGACATTTTTGAAGTAATAATTATTTGACTAAATGAGAAAAATTTATCGAATACTTTTGTATCAATACTGTGCGTTGTTAAAAGATGCTGATAATAATTTTCCTAATCCTGATTTTAAAGCTACTGAAATTAGTGATAAAATCAAAAAAAAAAAAGCAATGCCTACTTGTGCTCGACAGCTAACATAACTTTCACAAAAACTGTCATTATGTTTTTCCTGAAAATAATGCAAATTTTCAGGAAGTTTCTGTGCAGCATCTTTCTTCCTTCATTAAGTTGTTAAAATTTAATGAATTGTTACTGTGAGATTCAGATTCTGTTGCGCTTTGTATTCCTCATTACCTTTCTTGTACTCTGCATTGTTCCAATTTTCTATTTCATCTGGAAACATATATCCCTTCGTCAATGTCTCTTTTCTATTTTATCAGTTGAGACTGTCAAATCGTAAATAAATGATAAATTTGATGTGACATAATTAGACTTAATTAATGCTGATTAATATCATAAGTTTTTTTTTTTTAATCTCATTTCTTTTTCTCCAAAGCATTATTTTATCTACCTGTTCTATTTTTTTTATCAGTTGTAAGATTATGTCTTTGATACATTGATTCATCTATTTTTTTCTTAAGTTCGACCTTCAGGGCAGTGTACCTGAAGCAAGTTATCAGTAATTTCATTTAGAGCAAGAGAGTAACAAAAGGTAAAACAAATCTGTTCAATGGCATTCTTAATGAGTGAAACTTTCTTTGGCTTGATTAAACTTCCTCCTTTTTTTCTTGAAATTTAAAAAGAAAAATGAAAAACTAGTCCAAAATATAATCACCAAAAATACAGCTTAAAAAGTATTTAAGCTCTGTACTTATGAATGGAACTCCTCTAATATCTAGTCAATAATAATAAAAAAGAAAAAAAAAGAATGAATGATACCACCCATGAGATGAATTATGAAAAGCATTTTTCATACTGTCATCGGTGTCAACTTGATCTGTAAAAGTAATTAAGGTAGAGAAGCCTTCGGACTTAACTGTCTCATCGTATGGCATCGTAACATTGCTTCCTTCCTGAAAAGAAGGTGGAGAGAATAAAAAAGTTTTGCAAAAAAAAAAAAAAAGAAGTCAATCCCATCAAGCATTTTATGATCATAAATTTACTTTGCATTTTTTTGCTTCACTTCGAATGTCACGAAGTATTGCTTCTTTTTGTTTCGCTATGAGCGACTGTTTTACCAAACTTTTGCATCTGAAATCAGCTTATGTTTAGTTTAAAATTTCAAAAGAACTGAAGACTGATTAATTTAATAATGCCTTAATTAAGTAATGATCAACTAATTCATTTCTATTAAAATATTCTATACAAATTTGTGGCCAGAAATCATAGAATATATGAATATGAAGAAGTTGAAAGAGAAAATAATAATTTGAATATTGCAAAATACTGTCCAGTTCATAAAAGAAAATCTCCAAATCTTGTCTTGATAATTTACAATTTAAAAAGTTTTTTTGAATTTTTTTCCATTGGTGAATTTCAATTGGATTCAATAAATTTAATTAAAATATTAAATGAAATTAAATATCATTTTTCTTCATTTTACAACAATTCTTGAGAAAGGCTTATTTCACTAAGTACTATTAATTATCTTGTTTAGGAAATAATCCTCCAAACAATTCTTATAATTTAATTTTTCTTTAAATAAATCCCAGTCTTTCAGATATTCTGAAGAGCATGAAACCCTTCATACTCCTCCTTTCTTTCTCCAACAACCTTGACCCCTGAACAACGAAATCTTCAAATAATTGATGGAAATGATTAGTGTAATGAAAATTTTAAAGTGATTTTGCAAAGAACAAGAAAGAAATTTGATTTATTCCAGTTTCACGGTTTGATTCTACAATTTAATGATATTTGGTCAACTATTTTCCCGAAAATTTAACCTTTACGTTAATATAAACAATTGGACCCCCCTCCCCCTTCCGTTGACATTTTAATTGCGAAATAAGAAGAGAGACAAGAATGAGATTTTTCTCGATCATTTAAAAACGCAACTTTAGCTGCTAACTTCTAAAATTTCCTATCATATCTTATCAGTAACCAATGTAACGGATGTAACACATCTTACGGATGAACACTAACCGATCATAAGCGTTGCAGCACCGGTGTAACGCTCCACACTGTCGTTCGAAGCGTTTGTATCCTTGAAAGCACTGATCCAAACTTGGACTACCATCCTTCTCCCTCAGTTCATGAATTCTTTGAAACAGCGACTGATTACAGTACTGCTTCTGCAGTATGAGTGGTTTACAAAAATAAAAAAGTTATATTTTAGGCTTCGAAAGAAAAAAAAAGAGCGAAAAAAAAAAATTTTAAAATTTAAAAGAATACAAAAGATTGAAATTGCAAATTATTTTTTTTTTAGACCTTTTTTTCATCTCTTTTTATTTACCTTTCTGCGGCAATTTAAATTCCTTCTCATAACTCCTTAATTTTCTCATTCCTGTTCATTTATCATCAACCTTTTTCAATTTCAAACTTTTCTATCTTTCATCATCGATCTTCACTTCTAGATCCCTTTATTTCAGTCTTCAATTTTAATATGTGCATTTTAAATTTCTTGCGTTGTATTCTTTTGTTGACAGTTATATTTTTGTTGTTGCCGAAATGACTAGAGTAGAAAGAAAGTATTGATATTACTACTATGCAGCATCTTAAATTCAATTTATTTTTCAGTTTTTATTGTCAAAATCGGATTGAAAATGAGAATGTAATAAAAAGAAGAATGAATTCTTCGGAAGTGAACAATTCTGAAATGACATTTTTGACCCATAAAAATGATTTTAGAATTGTTAATTTATTCAATTTCAATTGCTTATTTTAGCTTTTTTATTTCGCTTTCCCATACTTTTTATAAAATATGAAAAAATAACTTGATATTCGGTAAGTGGTTGTGAATGTTGGATCATACATAGCAATAATAAACTGTTCAATTCATGTTCCAATCGATCGAGCTATAACAAAATTTATATTAATTAATATGAAAAGTTTGCCACAAAATTATTTGGAAAAGTGGTAGATAAATTTAGAAACCTTATGATAACGATTTTTGAGAAGAATGTGACACCGTTGACCGATTGAATCTCGAGATGGCAACCAAAAAGGTGTCAACACATTATTTCCTAGACAAAACTTTTCTTGCAATTGTGAAATTACATCGCATTCATTTAGAAATTCACAATACGACACCGAATCATCCTGTAAATTATGTTTAATTGATTTAATGTTTAATTAGTTAACTGTTTAACTTTACTGTTCATTTATGGGTCCGTCATCTAAGTATTCGTAGAGTAGAAAAAAGTTAATTGTCGATTATAATTGCTGGAAAAGGAAAACTCACTAAAGGAGTGGAATTATATGTCGCAATTAGGAAAAAAGTAATAAAAATGCAATAAGTCACATATTTCATTGTTATCATTGGTAATGGCAGTGATTATATCGATGATACTTGATAAATTTATCAAAATAATTTATCACCCATTTGTTGTTTCAAGCCTAAAATTTTGAAATTACAGTATTGAAGATGCATAATATAAAAGGTATCCAAAAAGATACTCAAGCTAGATGATTTTGATTTCTACATTATTCAAGCTTTGGTGGAAACCAGACAAGAGAGATTGGTAACGATAAGGTTGATAATAAATTTATCATGATGCCAATTGTTCCCTAAAGTGCTTATTTAATTAGGAAGTAAAAAAAAAAGTATCTTGCCAATTACAACAAACTTAGGAAAGAAAAACTTCTTTTTCCAGCAATTATAGTTGACAAATACTTCTTTTTTACCTCATAACCAGGCAAATATTTCACTAAAGAAGAGAAATGAATTGTATATTTCATTGTTATCACTGATAATAACAGTTAAGACTACTTTTTCTTGTCCACCTCAACTAAGCAAAAAAAAACCGAAAGAAATTTGCCCTCTCTTATATTTGAGAGTTTAGAAAAAAAAAGGAACAAAAATTGAAGAAAATCATGATGCTAAAAATGACGGTAGTAACATGAAAGATGGATGGAGACAAAATTAATAATGGGGGAGGTATATGTGATATTATCATTATCACTGTTATCACTACTTCTGTTTTTTATAACACACCTAAGAAGTAATTTTATTTGTATCAGCAACATCGGCGATAACGTGAACTACCATTGATAGTCATACTTCACCACCATTGATCCATCCATCATTGTCGAAGGAGGGGTTAGAATTGTGTCACTTTTTTTTTTAAATTCAATTTTGACCTAATTTAAGAAAAGAGTCATTAAAAATGTTTATCTCATTTGGCATTAGCAATGATAATATTAGTAATATTTATAGGAGGAATAGTTATTTGTTGTATTCAAATTGTAATTGCTATTTTCAATTAAAATTCGTTCAATTCAGAACATTTATCAACAGTTAACAGTGAAAATAATTATCATTTCTGGAGAATTTATGTGAAAAGAAAAAAGTTCGGCTTTTAAAAAATTTCAACATTTTAATTCAGGTTGTATTTTGGTAGTTTTTTTCTTTTTTTTTTTATATTTCGAACCAGGAAAATAAACAAAAGTTTGAATAAGATAGCTTGCTAATATTAAGCTGAAATTTCTTACAAGGATGATAAATAAGGATATGTAGTTACTTAGCTTAATACTGTGTATTTTTTCTTTTTTTGGTACGTGGGATGTTCCAGTCATTTCAGCTTATTTTATTACACTAAAATTTTTTTCTTTGAATTTAAAGTTCTTTTAATCGAAAATCTTGAAATTTTATCAGGTTTTCAATTTCATTCTTACTGAACTACCAGGAATTAATAGAGATGAATTTATTTGCCAATTCGATTTTTCTGAAAGATGTTGTGAGCAGCTTTATGAATAAACTGGGTTTTCATGTTGGTTCGAGCCAAATCGATTTAATTTCCATTCATTTTATTGAAATTGTGTTGGAATTTATTTTGCATAAATTCATTTTTTTTNNCATGAAATTCTGGGAGAATCTAATTACTGATGAATTAATTTACTAATCGTTTCTCGCGCAGAACCACTGATCAATGGAATTTAAACTTTGCAATAGTGCAAATTCATTCCGTTATTAAAATTGAAAAATCATATCATAGATAGATAAGAGACTAGCATTTACACAGATTGGAAAATGAACTTCTGAACAAGAATCTCAATTATGCTAACAGGTTATTTTATGCCTAATTAGCACTGAGATAACAATTTATTAATTTCTATCAGTTCTGCAAATAGCAATACAACAACTATTACATTCAAAGTTTGCTAAAAATTTATGGTTAGCATTGTAAATTGATAATGTTCAGTAACTGCTATGATATGACTGGACGGTAGCATATGGAAAGTTAAAGTTTCGCAAGAACAAGAAAACTTTTGTCTCAAGTGAAAAAGAAAAGAAAAAA
>PQVD01003897.1:2327-15711 GCA_003012265.1 Setaria equina
TTTTTTTTTTTTTTTTGGAGCTAAAGTTGGGTGTTTTTAAAATTTTTAAGGCACTCTGCATTAATTGGGTAGTCAGTATAAAAGTTGAGCAATTTTTGTTTGTGGCAGTTCTATTTAAATTGGAATTCATTAGTGGAATTAGTAGGCGTGGAAGGTTTGAACCATAGGAATTTTACTTTAAAAGTGCAGGGACAACTTCTAACATTTGGAAATATCAGCAGGTCGTCTGGTGTAGGATCTGCTGCAGTCACAGGTTCCTAGCGTAAATCTGATCTGTAAAAATATGAATAGGAAAAAACTGGAAATCGCTGACAAAAGTATTAAACAAATGAAAATGGTTCGAGATTCACAGTCGTTTACTTTGCACTGTCTGCCATAAAATTTTTACTCTTAATAGATTGACTTCTAACAGGTTGAGCGTTTGTGACGCTCTTATGTGTAGTTGCATCAACAGTCGTCTCAAATTGTAGTGTGAAGTGAGCGAGAACTTAATAGTGAACATTTTCAAGCGTTATAGTATCAAGTTCTGGCACTCAGCCACATTATATATATATGTTTAAAAAGAAGGTCCAGATGAAAAATAGTAGCGGGCAAAAAATTAGTAATGCGTCTTTGCATAAAATTTCGCTGGGTCACTGCTTGTGCATCATTTGTGAGTTTTCGTTTCAGGCAGGATGGCGAGAAAGTCAAAGTGTATTCCAGGAGCAACTGAAATTATTGAGGCCCCATGGTCTAACGTCTTTCGGTACTGCTTTAGGATCAGCATTAAGGTACTTACCAATAGCTACCACTAGTTAAGATCGTCATTTTAGAATTCCTGCTATTACATGAGGAGTAGCGATAATAAACTGTAGAAATGTGAATTGAAAAAAAAAAAAATTGTAATAGAATTTAAAATTTTGAAAGTGTTTTCGTTTCTTCTACTCATCATTGTTATGCATTATTTTACAAGGTTATTATTAGCGAAATTGATAAAAAAAAAAAAACGATCAAAGTAATAAGACAAAATTCTTCCTTACTGGTTTTAAATTCTGTTTTTCTTCAAGGTTTGTAAATGTGAATCGATTGCAAACAGGCATTGATAATTTCGGTGCTGGTCGTTATCCATTCTACATCGAACCGGTTGTTATAATTAGCATCACTGATGGGAACTGCTTAACATGTCCTCAATTTGGAACTGTCAATGAGGTAAAGTTGCATCCATTAAATTTTTATAAGTTTTCGCTATAGAGCCCAGTTAAAATGATGGTACGATTAGTTATATTGGTTATAAGAACAAGAGGATTTCTTAAAACATTTAGAAAAGAATTCTATTTGCAGTAGCGTTCTTGATTATTGTTTGTGCGATTTATGACGGTTGTGAAGCGATCTTCGGTTCTATGTTCTTTCTAAATGGAGGAAGTTTCGTAGTGTTGTTGTGAATGACTGTTTTTTATGGATGGGACTTAGGAAAGAAAAATTTAAAGAGAAGTCTGTATGATTTCGATGAATTCGGTGACCTCTGTGTTTCAGATTAAAGTTGCAAAGCCTACGGCAATTGGTAATGAATTGATTGAGGAACCGTTTAGGTGGGATCAGCGCCTTTATTCAATAGTTTTACGTCTTGGTGGTAGTATGCCTATGGGAAAAGCTTCTCCTGGAATGAATATACCATCTGATAATAGTCCCATTGATGCGATGTGTATTGCAACCGGAGGTTAGCGATTATTCATATTTAGGATTTGGTGTTCTGCTGCCGACTATCAGAAGCGTATTTTTTGCCATTTTTCCGTTCAAATTTAGTTTTTGTTGTAATCTGGCTATGTCATGATTTATTTCTTGTTTCAAAATTTGTAATTTACAATGGAATTTCTTAAATAACAATTAAAATGATTTAAAAAAAATTCTAGGACGATCCTACTGCGTATCATCGCACAAAATGTTAGCTATGTGTGTTGAGTCGATCGTTCAGAAATTACAGCAACAGGGAATCGTTCTTCGGTTCGAAAAATATGGACCAGATCCCTTATTGAATCCTGGTATTTGTGTATTTTTTTCCTGAAATTCATTAGTCTAACAGTCTTTAGATCTTGGCTTTCAAGTCCAATAAAAGTGCTGGATAAATTATATTTAACGAATGACATGGTTTTTAAGATCGAACAAACGGCATTGTTGAAAACGGGAATTCGAAAAAGAATGGTGAATTAGCGTCTACCGGTGGCAAATCACTAAATTCAGATAATTGGCGCATTGTCACATGTACTGTTTATTCGCGTGCATCTCGATCATACCCCGGACACTGGCCTATTCCTGAAGCATTCTGGCCCGATCGTAGCATGTAACTTTTTTAATCCATTAGTGAAAAGTTTCCCAAATAAGATGTATTTAATTTTTCAGAGACTTATTAAATTTTATTCCTATCTGTTTTTACAGGATAAGTTTGCCACCGCGAAAAGCTCATCCAGTGATCTCATTTCGTTGTGAATCGTGTGAACCTCTCGTTTGTCAAGATTTCCCATTTGACAAATATGAGCTTGAACCGTCGCCTTTGACGAAGTTTATACTGGAGCGTAAGCAACCCGGAGTTTGTTGGCAGGTATCATTTACTTTTTTATTCGTGTTAAGTAATAATGCTTCTCTCTAAACCTGATTATTTACCTTGTATTGATTACTACTTCTGAATTTTTTCTCACACGCTTCAGTCGGCTAAGGAAATAGTGATATATTAATTAGCTCAAACCAAAATATTCAAAGCCGAACCATTTGGTGAATGATAGAGTAAATGCTTTCTTCCAGGAAACGCAGTGTATAGCTTGTTTCATATCAAATGACGTTCACTGATTTTATTTAAATCGTACCTGAATTAGGAAAGTTCCAGGTTTTCGTGCATAATTCAAGTGTGCTCGGGAGTTCACCGGCTCCTTTTGGATACCTCAAAGCGGCTACCAATTTATCATGCGTAAATTTATTTATAATGCCTTACAATTATCCGCTATTGCTTCCGTTAATTGAGGAAATTAAGATGGATTCAAAGGCTAAAAATAGTCATTCCTGGAGATTGCGTTTGGAAAAGTATTTGGCTACAGTGCCAAGTTATTATGTGCAGGTACGGTTTTGTATGAAAAATTTCCAATATTTTTCGTCAGGGATTCAGTAGAATTTCATTTTAGTCCTTGCTTAATGTTATTTAAACCTATGTTGACTGCGTATCCCGTATAGTCACGGGCATTTCTTATTTCATTATCTGCGGGATGAAAAAATAAAGTGCTAAGTTGTTTAATATCTTCGTCTGAGCCGAATAGTTTTTGGGCTCCTATTTTTTTTTAAGGTGAAGTTAATGTTTTTTTTTCTGTCTCTTATCTTTAAATTTAAATTTTTAGCCACTAAAAAAGGCATTTACTCGACTAAATATCTCACATCCAATGTTGGAACCTGATCAAATGCAACAGTATTCCTATAATATATTATCGTATATTGCTAAAGTCAAACATATGGCTCGTGAAGAATTCGAGTCGCTGTGCAGTACCGTGGCATCATCGCTACAAATTTCAGTTCCTCCTTTATCTGTGGTTTGTTTCACGCACAAATAGAGCGACAGTTCCTGTGTGGAAATTGCTGACTATAATTTACTAAATTATAGTTTGTTTTAGATTGGTGTTCAGAAGCGTGCTCGTTTCGGGGACAGTCGGAGTATAAAAAAAATGTCTGGATATAATGATATGGATAATTTTCATGGTTTCCAGGTTTTTTTTTTTCTCGAGTTATTTATTACTTGTATACACTCTTCATGATGTATGACCTTCTCCTTACCTATATTAACCAAGGTGTTTGTGGGACTGAAGTGTAAAAAATAGAATGTAAATGTTGATAAAATCAGGTCAAGTGAGTCATGCTCTTCATATTCCAGGTGCAGGTCGACATTCCTAAAATACTTATTGCCCCATCATTACAATTTCGAAATCCGTTTGAAATCAGGCGTAGTAAGCTCTTCGAACAAGTACAGAAAATGAGAATTAATTTGATGCAGCAGCTGACAATGGGACAGATACCCGTATTTGGAGGTGGCCGACCAGGCACAAGTATCAAATTGCAACATGCTGGTTTGTTTCTTTTTTTCATTTAATTTAGACATGTCCTCGTGCACCTATTTTTTATTTTCAGAGGATTTGCATAATCTTCCTATTAGTCAAATGGGAAATTACCAGGAATATATCAAAAGCCTTGAGGCAATAGGACGTGGTCCACTTAGAGAAGTTGAACCTCAAGCAATCCGTGTGCATGCTTTCGGGAACCCATTCAAAATCGATAAGGTAGGTGTTATTGAGATTTTTTTTTCTTTGGGGAAATCCTTTGCGAGAGTTGAGTTTTATACTTTATTTCTTGTCCAGTTAGGTGGTTTTAACATCGTTTATTGCAGAAAAATATGGCAGTGGATGAAGTGGGTGAAGGAAACTTACTTGGAACTTCTCCGAAAGTAGAAACTTCAAAAAAACGGTTATCCTCGACTAATTCAAGTGCATCTAGCACAGATAGTAGTCGCCCACCACGACGCAAAGCTGGACCTTTGGCACCCGATTCTTTATCCCGATGGCGGTAAGTACGCCTTATTTTTTCAATTTTTCTGCTGAGGCCTTGGGGAATTCTCCAAGTCATACTATTTATTGGTAATTCTTTTTCGTTCTTTACGGGCAGATATAGAAATCCACTGTTTATTTCACTTTTAGGCGACGACGGCGGCGTAACACATCCTCTTGTTCATCGACTGCTTCATTATCTGATCTCGAAGTAATTTCTCTCAGTTCCGATCTCTCTGCAGAAAATACTGGTAAGCTTTTCCCATTTATTTGTTCCTTAAAACATACATTGTATGGAGGTACATTTCGCAGTGAGTATTATAATAATTTCAGTGAATATATTCAAAAATAGTTGAGCAAATTATTTTCATGTCGAAAATTAGTAGGTCAATTTAGTGTTAGGATGCATTTCAGCATTTATGCATTTGAAAATGTTTTCAGAAGCAGTCACTGCTTCTGGTTCAGATTGTGAACCGTCCACATCTGGTTTAAATGGCAATGTGGAGCACAGATTGAATGGTGATGTGCATGAGAAATCGGTGAAAAGGGTCTCTCCGATGAGGAGTCAGTTTTCACCGCTGGAAAAAAAACCGCGTTTAGAAGGTACATCAACACGTTTGGAGGAATCGGCATTGAGGGAGAAAAAACTGCTTATGGGAAAATTTGTAAGGAAGCTCGTAAATGGTATGTACTAGTCGCATAATTTGAAATCCGTTTAAATGATCTGTAAAATCAAGATTTTCTATAGAATGGGATGAATTCGGCGATTGCTTTCTGTCAGATGCAAATCTGGTTCTCGAAGGGTAGTATGGACATCTTACATGTTAACCATAGTTATCATCAAGTCCATAATATTTCAGCTGAGAAAGTATTGTCAATGCAAAGTACGGAAATAGAGGATCTTTGTATCGTGGATCGTAGGATATGTTTACGGTATGCATTGCGTGAAGCGAGGCGATTTCGAAGGAAAACGTTAATAGATCTCATATCCAAACAGTTAAATCAAATGTTACCGGATACTTCTGTCAGTGAAGATTTGTAGCTACCATCAAGAAGCATTACGTGCGAGACATCATTGTTGATTTAGTTCATTTGGAAAAGATTTGAACGGCATCGAAAATTGGTACTTGGACTTTGCATTCTGGTAGATGGTTTGCCCACTGAAGATGAATTCATTTTCAGTCTCTTTACCATGCTGGAAGATTTGGACTTTGATGAACATTACCAAATTAACCGAATGTGGCATTTCCTATTCATTGCTGTTTGTTTTTCATCGATCTCATTGATTCACTTATTTTGAATTTCGAACTATTGTCACGGATATCTTTGCTTGCTCACTCAGGCGGGTGCATACCTTTTTCATCCTATCTTTCATCCAGTGTGCTACGTTTGCCGTGTTTATGTCAAAATGATAAATTAGCAAACTGTGATTTATACCCGGTTTTCTGGAAGCAAGCACTAAAGACACTTTAACAAGTTGTAAGGATAGTCATAAAGCCCCTTTTGCTTCTCATTCTCTCATTCCTGCGGCACATATTGGAAAAGGAAATGGTTTGGATCTTTGTCCGAAATTTTATTTTTAGATTAGATTGCAGCTGATTTGAGTTTATCGGGTTGAAAGTTCCTAGAATTTCCTAAATGCTGTTTGAATTTTTTAATGTGTTCGGCTAATGCGTAGAATCTATGTTTTAAGACTTATATTGAGGAGACGAATTTTCGGTAACGAACCGCCATTATTTGTTATTGACCTTAAACACGGCATGATTTTTTTTTTTTTTTNNAAAAAAAAAAAAAAACTATGAAGTGCTGCATTACAAAGAATAATTTCGAATTAGTCTAGTTATCAAAATTATCTTGATGGGGTGGGTAACCAGTTTCTTTCTCTTTCAAATGAATCGCGTAATTTCTGAGGACATATTGCTGGCGTCGGTTGCGGTATGTCTGAGATTTTTGTTGGGTGGATGATTGAAGTAAAGTCGGCCTTGATGTGATTAGACTGGTCCGCTTTGATCTAGTTCACTGTAATTCGGCAATATTGAAATGCTGATTTTTTAGGTGTAAATGAATAGTCTACCATTAAAACAGGCTTTGTTCCGAAGCAATCAAAAAATGTGTGGTGTTACATGGATTGTGAACGCCTATGTGTTTAGACAGTAAGCGTAAGTAGGGGAACCACACTAGCGACAGATAATGTTCTGCTACTCGCACGGTATTTTGGATTGCTCTATCATCGATATTAGCGGCTCGTTGTGGATTCACAGCACTGACAAGAGTCAATTTTTAACCTACTTCTTCCCGTTTTTTACCGGTCGTGCTATGGCACGTGATACAAATGGAAAGAAAGACACCTTTGGAAATGGATAGTACGTAAATAGAACGGATCAAAGTAACAGTTTATATACAAAATATTTAGGGAACTGCACATGAGAAAACAGCAACATAACACTGACGAAGAATTCTGACGGAGAATCAAGAGACTCACTTTCACTGCGTAAAATTATCGCCAAGATACTGGAACTTCATGGGTTTTCATAAGAGCAGAAAATTACGGAAAAAGTAGCCCCTCCATCCATTTAAAATAACGAAAAATGGTGAGATTTTTAGTAAGAGAAGGGAAAATTCAGTCATTAATAAAATGCTTCTGATAATCGTTCAAAAATTTTTCACTTCGTTTATGATCCATAAATAAAGAATAAGCACGCTTGAGATCTGCCGGTGACACCTGAAAGTAAATCCCATAAAATCAGGTTTTTAGTGAAGTTATTCAGTTTTAAAAATCAGACCATCTACCTTGCCACCCATGCATTTTTTTTTACAATCACCTAAACATAAAAGTTGAGTGTGTGGGTTTATTGGCTGATTCTTCTCTACTGATCTGAAAGATCCACTGTTTGTCAGACAGAAGCCTTTCTTTAAAGAAAATCCTAAAAAGTCACCATTTCCTTCAAACATAGTTTTGAAACACTAAAGAATGTTTTACATGAATAAAAATACCTTCTCGCCACGTCTCCTCTCACGCAGAACATTTCCAGTCGAAATCAACTGCATAGCATAACGCAGTGAAGTTTTACCAGCTAGCAGAGTTAAGATTCCGAACGCATCTGCTTCCATTTCTACAGATTCTTCTTGTGCACGAATCCGTAGAATATCTTCAATATCTTTGCTTGAATATGGTTTTGTTCGGATTATTAGAGATCTAAAAAGTAACAGAAAATTCGAACAATCGCCTCTTCATTTTTGCTTGAAAACAGAACTAACATTGAAATGAATAAAGTATACAGAAAACCAGTGAAGATAGTAATTAGTCACAAATTACCGGTCTAAAAGATCAATTGGAATCCCATGTGGGCTTTTGATCTGTGTTCCGCGAATATATTCATGACCTTTGTTAGTGGCTATTACAAGAATAGGCGAAAGATCTGATTCAATGGCTCTGTTCAGAAATGAAAAGCATTCCAAATCTAACATATGCGCCTCATCAATGAATAATACACCCGGAACAACATCCGCTTTATTTTCCTCTCTCCATTCAACTACCTAAAAAGTTTATTAATCACCAGCAACAAAATTCATATTTGAAGTCTGTTGGTTAACTTTTTATTCATAACGAACAAACAATAATTTTCTGGAATGTCGGAATCTTGAAATCCTCAACATCTTATATCCGACAAATGCCTGTGACCTAAAGTGGAATAAGTTTTAAAGAAATCTGGATTTCTTATCCCAGAACTTTAACTTTCCTTACCTTCTTGTTGATTTGTTCTCTCACTTCATTCTTTATTTCTCCTGTGTCCCCCGAGAACAAAGCCAGAAAGCCCTGCGTTCGAGAATTTATCACATCAATTTCATGTAAGGCAATCTGGAATGAACAAAATTTCCCTTTATCCATTAGAATGATTTTATGATTACCTAACAATGAAAAATGCCTAACAATTCTGAACAAAAACTTCGCCGTCTCAGCCATCTGAAATTATTCAAAAATAATTTGGCAGAGAAACTGAGAGTCGAGTGGCATTCACGATATTACCGTTACAAACGTGAATAATGGACTTCGAGATAAACTACTTTTGTAGTGAATTTGTCGATGAAAATGTAGAAATTATCCAACATTTACATAATACCCGCAGTAATTTACCATTAACGGCCATTATTCAGAAAACTTACTGTATGGACAGTTTCTTTGCGTTTTTGAATTTCGCCTTCAGGGCATCGAACAGGTTTCGTTTGGGGACCCACTGCATCGTAATCGTAGGTACGTGAAAAAGACCGACCAATCTTTGTTATTCGACCTATAATACACTTGCCATTTTACAATGTCCCACATTTCATCAAATCTCCGTAGCACAGATGTCCAGCATCTGGGATAAGTAGATGACACAATAAAATCAGACCACCGAAGAAAACCATCAGGATAACTCCAAAATGCATTGCAGTGTATATTAATGAAGTAATAAGAAATGCAAACACAGCTGTCAGGACTTGTTCTATCTAGCCTTTTTTCAGACGGACTATTAAATTGTACTAAGTACTCATCTACTTCCAGATCTAGTTAATAAAACAAATCCAAACGTATCTCACAGTACGGTACAAAATGACCTGAAGCTTTATCAATTTGCACCACATCACCAGCAGCGATTCTCTGCTTTATGCATGCTTCAATCATCTTATTGCCAAGATCGTAAATGGTTTCCATATCGGTTGTCTTCATTGTGAGCCTTCCGACTTTTGCACCACCACCAGTAGCTGGTCGATCAATTTCCACGCTCACAACTTCACCTTCTAACACCTGAAAAAAGACAGAATTAGTAAATATTCAATGAAGCAATTCGTACAGTATTAATGTTATTCAACTTAGGTATCATTTTTTTAAAGATAAATTTTACTACACCCCTATGTGTATGCAGAATGTAATCTTATGCAAAGCATGAATAATTAACTCAAATAATAAGGGATCAATAGATTAGTTAACATGTCACTACTAACAACAAAATATATACTTCCGTCTCCTCTTTAATTCGGACACCTATAGCTTTTCGAAAAGCTTGCATTAATGCCTCAGTCTTGCTCATTTCCATTGAGAAAACTTCAGATGCGGATATTGAAACAAAGGGAGTATCTTCACCCAAAGCTTGGGACAAGCCCATTGCAATTGCTGTTTTCCCCGTACCTGGTTCACCTGTCAATAATACAGCTCGGCCCGAAATTTTGCCATCCTAAAAAGCGATGCAATCCAGCAACAATAATTGCTTTTCATCAATAACATTAATAACTATTACCTTGATCTAGGTAAATTGAGTGGAAGAAGAAATAACAAAAGGGTGCTAACATAATTACTAAGTACATCGCCCAGTTCGAAAGGTTCTAAATATATTAGCAGATCGAAGTCATAAGTAGGAAAAGAAAATGAGTATCGTTGATTGGTATTGGAGAGTGGTATTTATATAACTATAGCACATGTAACTGCATACTTGGATCATTTTGACGATGATTCCAGCAGATCTCCGTGCCTCCATTTGACCGACCATCCCGTCGGCAACTCGTTCCGGTTCCAAACCTGCCGACAACCCAAGTCCACGAATATGAGAATGTGCCCCTATCCGTTCCATCTTCAACATATCACGCACCACCACACTGTCCACTGTGGCCATCTCCCTAAGGTAAAATAATATTACGCCCGGACCTTACTGATTTTACGCAACACATAAAACGACCCCAGACGTGGTAGGAATCGCAGGATCTAATGAATGCCATGCCATTGGGCGAAAAACGCCTATGTCTCCCGTCATCCGAACTCTCCTACAAGTGGGCGAACTCGTTAGATCACTATGACGGCTCGTTATGAAAATAATTCCTCTTCATTTTGCCATATTTGTACTGATCTGTTACTGAAGGTCTGGCCGCTCTGAGCGTTTACTGGATGCATGTTTTCGTCATGGCAGTAAGTATAGTGTAGTCTGAGTTAAGGTAAGTAGAGAATAACTGAGCAAGAGAAACTACTTTGTACGACTTGGATTCCCATGATGAATTTAAATGTAGTCTCGAAAAGATACAGCGAAATTTGAACTTTCGTTAAACGACAAACGACTGAAAAGAATGCTCGTATGTCGGGACAGTGGAACACCTTTCGCTTTCCAGATTTCTGAGGTATGAGTAATTCCCCTGAGTTTCATTCGAGACTCACCTCACTCACTCTGAAATCGCAAGACAAGGGATATTTCTGTTCGACCGCTAATACCAACCAGAATCTCGATATCTTCCCATCTGCCGCGGGCGGGTGACCTTGTTGCACTTAACACAATAATTCCTATGATTCAAATGATGCGCCATATATTTTTAGTTGCTTATGTCAAAGCTGAGTATCATTTAGTTGCTATGGCAACAACCAATCAGATTAGAGTAGTACGAGGTTAGCGAGCTGGGCGGTTGGGTTAGTCATTGTCAGTTGGGTCGCTGGTCGGGTCGGCTGCTCTCTCTATTGTTCGCGCGGTTACGCGCACGCTTGCGCATCCTTTTTATACGTTTTTCCGTGAGTTTTACTGTGAATTTATTATCGTTTGGCTTTATTCATGTTCCCAGCCCACGTAAGTCACTGGTTATGCTCCATCGTTGCCTGACTATTGATTTCCTCGCTATTAATAGTGTTCGCGATGACTATACGGTGTAAACTTTCTCACAAGTATGTAAAGTTTTCTTATATTTTCATGCTTAATTTATGAAAATTAACTTAATATTAGTCAAATTCAATGACAGATAGAGCTATTCAGTCTTCTCACCTCGCCTCTCCTCAGTTCCATTTACTTCATTAACAAATGTATTTTATGAGACGGTCCCTGAAATTGCCAGCAATCGATCGATCGGCTGCTGCGTATTGTTGCTGGGGACATGCCATCTGCCTCACTTTCGGACTGCCCGCGTAGTATTGAACTATTGTTGTGATAACTATCGATTCTTTCTCTGTATCTCCATGTTTTCCTCCTTGTTTCGTTAGCTTCAAGTTGTCTGTTCATGTTCTTTTCCTGTTTCCGCGAGTGTCGCATAGCGATGCGTTGCGAAAGCCAAAGTGTTGCGTGCGTGCGCACGCGTTGACGTGCTGACGTGTTGATAGCATTGCAAATTCGATCAATAAGATATAGCTGTGTTGGGGAAGATAATGTATGTGGAGAGTCTGTTGCACGTTTTACGTGATACATTCCGAGTAAAATTCGTGAATTTTTCTGAAACGCCAAGTGGAATGCCGAACTAAAGGAATGACGTGAGGTCATGTTGTGTAGAGATCATATTGCGCATTGCTTGAATAATGGAGCTGCAGTATCATGATTTTCCGCTCGATTGTTTTTTTTAACCGGTATACTGCATTTCACGTCCATGTTTTTATTCAGTAACATCTTTTTTTAAGTGTCGTTTAATGCAGTGTTTGTAACGTACGTCTTTTACGTGAGAAGACAAGTCATACCGCTATGGGGAAGGTTATGCAGTTTCCGAGGATCATGTAAATTTTTGGAGCTAGTGAATGTGAAAATGTAGTTAGAGCACTTTTCGAAACAGTAGGTCTGTGGATGGAAATGTCGTTTGAAGGATGAATGAGTTTAATTTTTACTTGTCTGACACGAGTGGTTGTGTCGCTTTTTATATTCGATATTGTTTGTGTACGTTTGTATAGGGTTTCTCGCACAATCACGTATTGATCAGGAATTTACAGATGTCTGTATCTGCGGCTTCAACTTCAAATGCTAATAGCAGCAGTAATGAGCCAGTGACAACTAGTGGTAGCGCCTTAGGAGCGCCTGAAAATCCATCTGCATCGGACGATAAAACATCGATAATGGACACAGAAAACATTCAGACCGAGGGGTCGCAAAATGGAGAAGGAGCTTCATCGGAACAGCAAATTGATGATGGAGATAATGATGACAGTGCTACTACCGTTGGTGCTGCTGCACCGTCTACAAATGGCTGGGAGTCTCCGCGACAGGTTCATTTTCTCTTTAAAGTTTGTTTATGTTTTATGTAATTTGACAAGGAATAGACGTTCCATCGGTTAAGTATTCGGATCTACATAGCTTATCTTGCGTTCATGTAACTCAGTTTTTTTAGGAAGCAATTAACGGGGTGGTGCAGCCACGTGTGATCCCACCTCCAGGTAAGCCTACACGGCATACAAACCAACTGGAATTCATGCTGAAAGAAGTTTTGAAGCCAGCAATGCGTCATAAGCACGCCTGGCCATTTATGAAACCAGTAGATGCTGTACGTCTTGGACTACCGGTATGTTATTGTTTAATATGAGTAACTCATTCAAATTTAGTTTAAGTCTTTCCAATTACGGCTTCTGGCCCAAACGGTCGAACTCAAGTGATTTGAAGATACGTTATGGACTAGTGATAATAGCTTAGCATTTTTGAAGGATTATCATAAGGTGATCAAACGTCCAATGGATATGAATACCATCGAAAAACGCTTGCGCAATTGTTACTACTACTCGGCGAAAGATTGTATGCAAGTAAGTAGGCTTATTTTTTTGAGATGGAAACAGTGCGTGCAGAAGGTATACTATTTGGGTCTGAAGTAATTTCTTGTTAATTAGTCTTTTAATTTCACGTGTTACGTGAAAAGCGGGTGAGTGGACGTACTAAAATTGGTTACAAATTTGAAATGGGTTGTGTGCACACAACTGTTTGTTTTCCCTCTCATTGATTCCAACTAGAAAATATTTCCCGCTGCACGAAACTATGTAGAGGAATTAAAGTTTAGAAAGTTATGTGGCTACATTTTTTCTTCCCTTCGATCACTTTTTCCTTTTTGAATCTCCTGTATGAGCTGAAAAAAAAAAA
>PQVD01003906.1:0-15513 GCA_003012265.1 Setaria equina
ATCCTTATGCAATGTTCCTTTTAATATTAAAATCTTTGCTATAAAAGTTGGTTATTTTGCGATTAATATAAGGTTTCCGATCGAAGAATAATGAAGGTAAACCAAATAACTATCCCTTTCGGTATTGTGTAGGGTTTCATGATTATGAGTGAGCTTAATGACTTTCAAATTCTTTTGGAATGTTGAATTTTCGCATGAAAAAGGAATTTTTCCCTTCATTCCAAAGAAGAAAAGCTAAATTGAAAAGAGTGAAATTGTTTAGTCATTCTTTATAATGGTTTATTCTGATCCAGATGTATTTTGTATTCGTTGCGTAACTCTTTGGGGAGTTTTTGTTCCACTAAGAGTTTTAATCGTTGTAAAAGACCTTTTATTATTTAGAACAAGTAGCCAAACCAAAAGGACCTCGATCAAAACGTCAAGCTCCAACGGCAAGGGAGAATATACGTCGGATCGAAAGGGATACACGATCGCAGTCTGTTGTGAAGGGAAAAGGAAAAGATTCTCCGTCTCCACCGGCGGCAGTATCAGATCAAGTTGGGATTTATTTATTTATTTTTTCTGAAGTTTTATTAATTAACCTACCAATATATAATGCACTTTTTTCATCACTTGCTGGAATTAAAACTATTCTTATGAAGTATTAGCTTGTTCAGGAATATTTACAAACTGTTTTATTAAGGAGAGTTATGAAGCCAATACCAAATTAACCATATAGTGATCCATGGTTGTCGTAGTTGAAGAAAGTTAAAGAAATTTTGTATGTATTCACATTTATTCTAGTGTATCTATTATTCTCCTGTTTAGTGTTTACCAGGACGGCGAAAGAAAATGAAAGTATCGGAAATAAGTGAAGGACGTTCAATACAAAAGAAACGCGGTGCAGGAAGGCCGCGTTTACCGAGGAAACCTCGCCAAACACCTTCTGTTCTAGCGGATACAGTAGAAGATGAAAATGATCCTGATCCCTTGTATTGTTTATGTCGGCAAGTAAGTATATGTTTATGTATGCGGACCATTTATTCTTTTCTAACCACTCATTTAGTTTCTTTTTTCTGTGTCCGTTTTAAATTTGAATTATTTTTTTTAGGTTTCCTACGGCGATATGATCCTTTGCGAGAATAAAAAATGTAATGAGTGGTATCATTTCCCATGTGTCCAGCTGAGACAGAAGCCGAAAGGTAAATGGTATTGTCCACATTGTCGTGGGGATCGATGCGATGTAATAAATCCAGATTTGGTAGACTGATGGAAAGGTTGCTTTTTCTTTTTGTGAATAAAAGCAGTAGTGCGATAACTGGCAGCATTAGAAATCAGGGCTTCCAATCTTCAGTGAATATTAAGATGTGCTCGTTGTTTAGTTTTAATCTATTGCGATAGTTGTTTCTTTCAATGAACCAAAATTTTCTCAATATCTTAAGTTTTTTTTTCTTTTTTTTTTAAATTACATAAGAAATGAATTAGATTGTACATGTTTTCATTTTTCTGAAAATTGGCTATCACGATTCCTAAGTGCTTTTAGAATGGTATTAATCATATTAACCTGTTCCATGCTAACTCCTTGCTGGTGTCGTAAAATTTTTAATGCTTTATAACAGTTTGTAATATATTGTATCCGGTGAGAGTTAAGGTTTGAATATGGTGCTGTTTTCAGTTTTGTGACATTTACTTTCAACGGAAAATATTATTTTAATCTGTTTTTTTTTATCCCGGGGATGCATTAAAAGATGTTTTTTACTCTTTCTTATTTTTGGAACTTACTATCAGTTCTTTTGTACCCGTGAAGTAATTGGGATTCTTTTCTTCATGTTTTTATTATATCTTTTGCAAGATTTTTAAATTTGATTTCCACAGAAGTTCTTTGCTCGGGATTTTTAGTTGTTTCAGATGACATTGTCTTTTCGTTTCTATATATTTATATTTTATATGCTCTGCCTTGTAGTATTTTTAAATTATTCCCTACAGTTCATTTCTTTATTTTGTTTATGTATATTTGCAGAGATTTATGGTAGTATTTTATCAAATGCGAAGTCAAAAATATGAATTAGTGACTTCGTATTGGTTTGTTGTATGCTTTATCATTTGCCCTTATACGAAGTCAATAATATATATATATAAAACAGTAGAGACAAGGTCAGCACATTGCTTTTCGGATGTCCTGAACAAGATTTCCATTTAGCATTACAACCATCAATCGTCGTTGCTACCACTTCACATGGTGATATGGTAGCAAATATTTCTTTCCTGCTTTTCCGTTTTAATAACTTGCTTTTTATGGAGGGTGGTAATTGTTTGGAATTCTGTACCATGTACTATTATCTAAATTCATATATTTGTTGCTAGGGTTAAAATTTCAAAAAATAATGGTATCAATAATTGCAAATATGTCCTTTATATCTAATTATCAGAGATATTTATTTTTTTACATCTTATCGCATCCGCATCAGATGCTTTTTTATGAAAAATTTGTGGCGCTACGGGCAGAAAATTATTGGCCTGAACTGTTTACAGTTCATTCCAATTTATGTATTTTTTTTTTCTTTTTTTCATTCCATATTCTTTACAATTTGTCATACGGGAAATAAAGTTTTTGCACTTGATACATATTTGGTAAAGCTATGGTTATTTTATTCACTTCCCACTTCTGGATGGATGAATAGGTGAATACATTCCGATTATACCATATTTTTTTTCAAGTTACATATTGCTACTTACAATGTTCAAAAGATGAACGCGGACAAGCTACCTATCATAATACCCAATGTTTCCATTTTCTGTGTCTCTAACTGAAGGAATTGATTATGGGGGAGCTCTTGTCGTGAATTTTCTCCAATTTTTTTTTTTTTTGACCGGAGGGATCTCTAAAAAGATTACTTTCCGGTATCTTGACCTTTCAGATATCGAATTGTGATACGTTGCTGGGTGTCACCACCTCATTTACTGATAAGATTTCTCGGGGAATTCGTGTTGCTATGTCAACGAAAGATTTCGCTGGAGACGTTCGTATAAAAACTAAAACTGGTAAGTTAACGCTAAATTTGTCAATTTGTAGACTTTCGCAGTACGCTACTAAATCACAATGTTGAGTGTATGTGTTGCAGAAGACGGCTTTTTTTTATAGCGAGTTCTGAACTTCTAGTCTACTATTGCTTTTACAAAGGTTTTTGCACTGAGTATTTTTTTTACTTCCTTTGATAAATTATATTATTTCAGGTGAAACGTACATAGCAGCTTCACAACGCGCTGATGGTACATGGAGAAAGGCAAGAAGGGTAAAGGATGGTTACATACCGCAAGAGGAACAGCCAAGGTACGAATCACGCGGCCAACAAATGAGCAGTAAAACTACTTACCCCGTCGGTTGGTCACCTACTGAGGTTGTGAAACCTAAAAAGGTCACTCTTTTCTCGCATAGTGATAAACATAAAATCGAGATGTGCCGATGCATCAGTTGAACCCCCATTGATGGTAATCATCATGTCAGGTTATGACTCGAGTCTTGAAAGTAAAGATTTCTAATAAATCACAAAGATTTTGGAAAAATTCAAATGAAAATGGTGTTTCAGCTTCATATTTCGACTACATGAAACGTCATATTCTATGAGTTATCAGACTCTATTTCCTTCGAAAAATACATGAGACAAAATGATGTTTATCGTTATACATGCTCGCATATAGTGAACAGTACGTAAATGGAAAGAAGTTTTTATTTGGCGCATCAATTGACAAATTTTATATAAAAATCGTGCCATTTAAATATCAAGTTGTGGTGACTCAATATTGTATAAGATGAATTATGGCTACTGTAGGGAAAGTAAAATTTTGCAAAACTTAACTCCCTTTCTTTAAAAGCTTCCAGAAAACTAAGGAGCATAAGGAGCAAGAATTGAAAAAACCGATTGCAGCGGCAGTAAAACCGAATGCGCCTATTACACCTCGTGAATGTGTTGAAAAAAAGATTAATAATTTGAACAGGAAGCTACGTGATATAGAAGTGCTACAGGTAAAATGAGTTTTATTTTTTATCAGTCATCATAAATCGAACTATCCCTAGGGAGCAGTGGTAATTCTCACTCGATTAATTTTAAGGTGTCATGTTTCTTTTTTTCCAGTTGCAACACTTTAGATAGCATTTTTTGAGGTACGTCACTTGTTTCCTTGCACTGCTGTATCCTCCTGTTCTCCTTATTACATATAATCCGATGCAAATCACTGCAGCAAAGAATCAAGAATGGGGAACTGGAAAATCCGGAAAAAACACAACTTGAAAAAATCTCGAGGAAAGAAGTTGTTATGAAGGAAATTGAACAACTAACTGCCGAACTCGAGAAATTATGATTGCTTATCTGAAAATCATTTGCTTCTGTAAATAATGCTTTTTTTTTAATAAATTGCCCAGAGGAAAATTTACTTTCTGTGTCATGTGTTACTAGAATATTTTAGATGGGAGGATCTTAAAATGGATTTATATATATCTTTTCATTTCTTTGATTGAAATATGAGTGCTATTCTGAAAACGAAGCAAGGTTAATGGAGGCTTAAAATGGGATTGCTGCACTAACTTAGCATGATTTAAGTACACGCTTCAAGATGAAACATTATTTAGGATGAAGTTTCTAAAATATTTATCGACTTAAATTATTGAAATCAAATGGCAGTACTGTGAATTCATTTACTTATAATTTATATTCAGGATTACTAAACTAAATGTATGAAATAAATACTTAACATTACAAATCATTTTGTCCCCGATTTGTAGATTTTCTAACTTATAAGGGTCCGATTTTCTCTATGCATTTCTCCATATTCCCTTTTAAAAATTTCAGTTTCTTGAGGTTTTTTAATTTACATTTCAAATTAGAACATGAAATAAAATGTAAATGAAGATGCTCTACCTTGAAAAACTGCCTGCAATGTACTTGATATAATTTTCATATCGGTTTCAATTGTCTTTGCCCAGTTTTCCACATCTCCAATTTCCTGTAGTGTGATAGATGAGGAAAAATGATGCTTTCAATGTACTTGATATAATTTTCATATTGATTTTAATTGTAGCAGACAAAAGGTTGTATCTGTAAACTGCTCCTTTGTGAAAGACTGTGCTTTACTGTAGTTTTATTTCTAGTATGTTAGGGGAACAAGTAAATTCTTAAGAAATCCTGTTCTTCCTTGAGTAATGAATATCTATATGCTTACGCTTTTTTTAGGTAACCATATATTTTTACAAATTAGGAATATTGAATACTAACTACTATTTACATTCTTTCCCCAACCCATTCCAGCTATATATAAAGTTAAAGAGTTTTGTATCAACTATCTTAGAGATGAAGGGAACGGACTTTCAAAGCCTGATTGAGCGAATCAGTGATCTGTATCCACTGCTCCGTTTGACGAGCAAGTTCTGTGGCATTTTTCTCCAGCTTCTTTACTTCTACATCCAATCGTTTCTGATTGTTATAGGCTTGCGAAACGCTACAGCGAACAAACATAAAATCTCGAGGATTCAGAGATTTGATAAATGAAATGTGAAGAACGGAAATTCAATGAAAATTAGGAAAAGTGGGATATTTGAGGATTGGAATACAAGCAGGATGTATATAGATATATATATATCCTGCTTCTATTCCAATCCTTCAAATATCCCACTTTTCTATTATGCTTTTGTCCTGAAAAGTGTAAAACAATAAACTACTAACGAATAGTTGAGATGATCGACGACAGCTCCCGTCAAACTGTGCGCAGCTACGATGGCTTCATTTTTTCGTTTTTCTGTGTTAAATTGATTTTAATTAGTTGTTCTAGACTTCAACCAGTGAATATAACATTTTTTTTTAACATTAAATTGACGACAACCACCAGTCTTAAAACGACTAAGCACTAGACTTGCCAACAACGCTCACTCATGGAAAAAATGAGGTGTCGCTGTTTACCTTGCATTTCCTTCCTTACTTGTTGAGCAGCATCATGCTCCCTGACCATCCTTGTCAACATCTTCCCTCTTCTGTAATTCGATAAGTACAAAAAATATCTTCCTCATAACAGTCCAGAAATATACGTATCCATACCAACTTAACTCTTGCTCATAGAGTAAAAAAATTATACCGCTAAAGGAACACATGGAATGACAGCAAAATAAGCTTCGACTAGCAACGCCATATGTGACTAAGCAACGTCGCATGCCTTTCATCTATTTTGAACTACAGGAAGCGAAGAAAGTAAAAATAATTCATTGTAAGTCAATCAGCATGGTACATGGCCCAGAACAACACAGCAATGAGCAGAAATGAGGTTTACCGAATTTACTGCAAACAGATAGCTTTTTACTGTTGGTCTTTCTCACCATCTGAGAACTCTTTCTTGTTTGAAAAAAACACAAATTTTTCATTTTCTTTTTACAAATTGGAAATTGGAAAACAGGAGATTACGTGACAGTTGCACACAGACTTTACACAATTTATAGTAGTAAAGTGTGCAGCCCTTAGTCTTGTGCACAATACCAACGTGAAAATTAACAGCTGCATCTAGCAAAACAAGAAGCTTTTTATTAAGAGAAGAGAACTAAACGTGCGGCTGCACACTTCGTAAGGCACTGATTTGTTCACGCCCAAGAAAAAGTCGCTCATCAATTTCTTGTCGTTCTATTGTAAGACGTTTCCAGGTTTCCTTATAAATCCTAAAAAATGAAGCAAATCCCAAGATTTTATTTAAATAGGAAGCTTATAAATTTAAAGGCTGAACTTGCAATATACTGTTAAAGCCATTCATTGCATTAAATACAATCTCTAAAAATCTGAACGAAAACTATTGTGCCACAAAAAATTTTTTCATAAGGATGCAGGTTTGAAATTCGAAAAATTAAAGAAATTACCTCCACTGCGACCCACGCTCATCACTCAACCTTGAAAGAACATATTTATCAACTTCTGCATCGCGCCTATCGAAAGCTTTTCTCAGTGAAGTTTGATCATCTAGCTGCCGCTTCAAACGCTCAGTGCGAGCACTAATGAGTTCTCTATCAACATTTTCATTACTCAGTGAAACTGAGTGCAAGCGATCCAATTGCATCCGCAACCTCGTTTCAAGTCTAGAAATGAACCAACTTAATGGATTATTTAAGATCTAGAAACTAAAGTTTACGAAAAAAAATTAGCAAGTACAACGTTACGACCTTTCCATTAGCTTAAGTAAGAAGTTTCGTCCTCCTATAAGCACCACATATAAGGTGAATACGGCCAAATCAACGTAAGGAATGATCAATAAACGTTAGTGAAATTAAAAATGAAACAACTAAAATATTAAACCCATAAAACAACCACTTTAAAAACTGAAGCGAAGAAACGACCTAATTCAGCTCACAACACCAACTATTCAAGAAAATCATTCACTAAACTGCTCACTTCAAAAAATAACTACCTCTTAGAACAACCCTTTCACGCCTTTAACTGAAAAAGAAAAATTTCTTTGGTCGACAAAGTATATGTGACTCTAAAAAATTTTGCGAACTTCTAATACTAACCATTGCAGTAAGCTATATAAACAACAAATATGTGAGAAATGTGGTTTGGATGTGTGATCGTGTAACAGAAGGATGTTTGCACAACTATGCAATGAAATGAAATGTAATGTATTTTGCAACAAACATTTAACTGTTACAGTACTTTATGTGCCTCTTTTGGGATCTCTAACAACATGTTAGGGAATTTTAAAGAAGTCGCCTGATGTCAACATTTGCAACTTGGAATAAATCATTCTTCTGCTGGTTCTTCTTTTCCGTCTCCAGATCTGCCTTCAGATATTTCGAATTCGCATTACAATATTTCATTTATGTAATGGTGCCCTTTTCTAACGCTTCATTTCTCTAAACCAAAACAATCAACATTAGAATTTTTGTCATCGCTGTTATTGGAAAATGAGTATTCAGCTCACCTGCAAAGTTGAGAATTCTGTGCAAGATTCTTCTCGATTTTCCCCAGAACAGCCGAATCACCACTTTGTGCTAAAGCATTGAATACTTCATTTTTCAGAGCTTCGTTTATATTAAAGTCTTCGTCAACTGCACTTCGTTCCTTGTCCAGTATTACGATTTTACGTGAAATTGATTCTATCAGCTATAAAAAAAAAAAAAGAAAAAAAGAATTAAAGATCAGAAACAGCAAGAGTTACGAAAAGCAAAAAGATAAGAAAATAAACAAGATGTTTAGAAAATAAGAATTTATAAAACTTAAGAAGTTAAATTGCAGTACCCATTAACAGAAGCTGAACTTATTAAATTACCTTTTTACGTTTTTCTTCGAGTTGTTCAACTTCTTCATCAGTTAAACTGGACTGCATCAAAGCAGTATGAAGACAAAGAAATGATGGAGTTGAAAATAAACGGAAACTGAAAAAAAGAAATAACGACTTGAGTCAAAATTCCATACTGATTGCTAAGTTACAACAACTTCAACTTGAATGTTTCCACAAATATTTTTTATACTGCACAAAAAATTATGCCGTAAAAAGGAATGACATTCAAAAAACTTGAATTTAATCTTGGAGTTAATATATTTTATATTTCAATATATTTTTTGATATCTACATCAAAGAACTATAGACGACTGTTTTTCTTGTCCTATCACTATAAGAGAAATTATCCTACAATCGGATTTCTGGAAACTTCAAATAAATCCCGAAAATGTCTGCAAACCTATTGCTGGTTGATGGTGACGGTTGTGCAGAAGGAGAAAAAAGGTTCAAACTTGAAGTACTCAAACTAAGTTGTGTTGCTGAGGCAGTTTCGAGAGAAGCCGATGTCGAAGATATGAACTTTACTGGTTTTTTTGGTACTGCCGGTTTTTCGCGTATTTTTTCCGATATGATATCAGTGTTACTATTGCTGCTTGCTGATGATGCCAACACAGTAGTAACTACATCAGAAGCTGGTAGGTTTGATGGCATCGGATGCACTTGTACTGTTGGTTTACCACCTGCAAGGTAATCTTAAAAAGAAAAGGAAGGATGTGATACCAATAAGCTTTTATAGTGAAACTGAATAACTGTGTGAGAGGAAAGATAAAACTGTCTAAATTCTGACTACAAAACTAAGTCTAGTTCTGAAAAGCAGCGAACATCTCAGACAATGTATTAATTTATCCATCTAAAAGCGCATCTTTTTTTGTGAGATAAACAAAAACTTTATGAAATTACCCGTAATTGCGGAAGAAACATTACTGGTGCTATTTTGAAGTGGAGTTACCGGCGTCGTTTTAGGTGAACTGATTTTACTCCCAGAAGTTATTGACGGTGAGCGTACAAATGTATTTCTGCAAAAATGTTTTTTTTTTCTTTTTTTCATGCTAACAAATGGCTTTTCTATAATTTTTCTAGCTTGAAATCATCGAAAAGCTGCATCGAATGGGAAAAATTTACCTAGACAAGGACGTAATGGAAGGAGGAGTGACAGAAAAAGGTAGTTCTTCTGGCAAAATTGATTTGTAACCACCAGAATCAATCAGCGACCTATAAGCACTTTTCTCCGGTTCTGATGATGTACGATTACGGTTCACATCGCATGAACTAATATTAGCCGAAATGGCTTTCAACCATCTGCAATGCATTTATGATACCAAAAAAAAAAAAAAAAAAAAAAAAAGAAAAAATACAACAATAAGGTATACGGTAAGAAAAAACTGCAACGAAATACAATATTATCGGCGAAAGGGAAAACTAAAAAATACCATGAGAGCAACATTACTTGAATTCTAACATCACTTTTGGAGAAAACTCTACTACAGCTAAGGGAAAATCCATCATTTATCGGAGCAGAGAAGCAAACTAACAAAAACTAAACGCCTGCTTTGGAAAAATTTAGGAAATTTAGCAAAAAAAGAAACCACAAACAAACCTTATTCCATTCGCTAAATTTTAAAAATTTTTTCACACCAGATCAGTAGTAAATTTGGATCTGGTGACCGTTTTTTTTTTTTTGTATGTGTACACTACAGGTTTTTAAAAACTTTGAATATTTTTAATCACTTCCATAAAATTAAATAAAATGCTTTTCCAACTTTTTCTTCTCAAACCTTGCATGTAAATTTACCACAAAAATACAGCAGATGAAACAACCCATCAAAATTTATTATTGCAGCCTTAGTTCTGATTATTACTACGACTTGTTTCAAGTTTCATTCACAAAGTTTTAAAGTCCTGAACGGAAAAGAAGGGCAATTTTTACTTTACTTAGCTCATCTAATCATTTAAAACATATTTTGGTAAATGTTGCTAACTGAAGAATTGCCTTGCCTCACTTATGAACTCTTTTCTGAAAGCTGTTTTTTGTTAATGTAACGAAGCATAACATTTTTTACTATTAAATGAAAGAAAAGTAACTTACTTTTGCTCTTGTCGCTGTCGTATTCTTTTTTGAGCGCCAGAAGGTTGTCTATGCAACATATGGCCCTCGACTGAAGCTGATGCACGCGCTGACTAAAAAACATCTGTGAATTTCGAAAACGACGGCAAATGGAGATTCTAGGTATATCACCGATGTAATTAGCAGCGTTGAAAACAAATGGAATGGGGGGTCGTAGTATGTGCCTATATAATTACTACTCACAGGTTTGTATGAATTGGAACTTACAATTCAAGCTAAAGAAAAAACATAGAACTGGATAAGAAGTCCACGTGTGATGGGAAGAGTTTGTAGATTGGCTATGCTACCTGTGTATAAATGTCAAGAGATGGTAATTAACGTACTGAAAATTATCACCAGCATCTCTAAAATTGGTTCCATCACAATATTATTTCATTCATTCATATTGCTATTCTTTTGCGTATACTGTCTCCAGTAAGTCTGATTTCATAAAATAGTACTACAAATGTATTTTTGCTATGGCGCCACGTATATTGCAGAAAACACGCTTTTTCATGTTCGCTAATTTTAACATACTGCGAAAACATAATAAACTTCTCATTTTTATATCAAACTTCTAACATTTTGGTCAAAACAAAGCTTTTGGTGCGAAACTTGCTCCTAAATTTGAATTTGAAAGTAGATTTCAAAACTGTCTCTAAATCCAAATCACAGATTGATAGCTAAATAAACGATATACTATTAGTCTTCTTACTCTATCTACCGCCGGGACTGTAACCGAAGATATTCACAGGCTTCCTTCATCTGCCGTTAGATTTCTGAGGCCCATTAATATTTGAAGTAAAAATTACGTGAATTAGAATTCTAGTAAGGACGCAAAAAACACACACACACACAAAACTTTAAACAAAATCTCAGAAAAAACATAAACATCTTGAAGGAAGATCACTTTCCAAGAATCATGCAAAAAAAAAATAGCGCTACAAAAATATACAAACGCATATTATGTTAAGTAGACCAGTACCTTTTTTTTGCTTCGTAGAAAAAAAAAACCTGTTGCGTAAAAAAAGACCGTATATGAGGGGTTGGTGAAATATCAACGAAGAAGGTATGGAAGGAAAAAAAAATTGTTCACTTCTGTCAATAAAAGAACCAACTTCTTAATGAAATCTTGAAAAGCATAATGAAATTTTTTCCGAAAAAAACAGGAAATTAGAATAAAGGGAATCGCTCGACTCAACCTGGTAACCTTCTTAAAAAAGACGTTATTTACAATCAGGAAGGAGACAAACTTTTAGAAAGTTTACAGCATGCAAACCTGCTGCAACTGTTCAAAAATCTTCTTACTTGCCACACGATTCTTATTTGCCAACGTCAAAGCATCGCTACCATCACTATATTTCATTTCAAGCATTATCGATCTCAGTCATTTATGAGTACATCTGCAATAAGGAAAATTTCAAAGAAAAAAAAAATTTTTGAATCGATAACGCCGTGCAATTTATGTAGCGTACGTGAGCATGAACCTAATATTAATTACATTATGCTATGATCGCAAAATATAGTTTAAGCACTAGTGAAATTAAGCTAATACCCAAATAGAAGAGCGAATACCGACTGGATGGTCAAAGCGTCCTAAGCAATAGCAATAGCATTAGCATGCATTAAATTGTGGCATATTCCCGGAAAAGATGCAAATAATCTCATTATGTATTGTATCATATAAGCAATACTGGTTAGAAAAAATGAGAATGAAAATTACAGCAACATTGGAACAATATGGAACGAGCCTAGTGACACTTCTTAGGCCAGTGTGGCGATGCAAAACCGAACTTGGCCTTCCGGACAGATAGCATGAAGAGTTCGAGCTAGCATCACAGCTACCATAACACTTCGGATGGGCCATGTGGCACTCACGAGGCAAAGCGATCGCTAAACACAGACAGACACAACCTTCTGTCAAGGCTGAAATGGGCGGACGGACAGACGGACTTTGTCGCCGCAGCAAGTGTACTGTCATATGTGTGTGTGTGTGTCTGTATGTGTGCATGGCGCAGAGTGCGGAGGGAGTGCACACTCGCAGTGAGTCATAGATGTGTGCGTATATATGTGTGCGTGCACGCGTGTGCGTGCTTTCTCTGACCCTTCGGTACTAGTTTTAAGGTCACGGGTAAACGTGTCCTCGGAAGACTAGTGGACTCTTCCCTAACTTAGCACCAGTGAGTCCATGTGCATTTATTAGCAAGAAATTAAAACATTGGAATGCACAGTGATGAATGCTTCCTTGCTATTGCACGCTTTCATTCTCTCTGGTTCGTGCTTCAAGCTGTTCACGTCTTCTACAGAATCACTGTGACGGTTTCAGCGTGAATGAGGGAAAGCCTTAGAGGAGTAAATTCGATACGAATTCTATCGTATAAGAGAACGGATGGACTATTTCGTGTCACTTACGACAGCACTGAGAGATATTGTAGCTTCTCTTCTTACTGTGACTCAAAACTCCAAAGATCTTACAGAAATTCCGCATAATGCCTATCTATCATTATATTTCGACCCAGAGAAAGTTCCACAACCATTAAGCATGCTTAAAAGATAGACAGCACCAAAATGACATATTTGCAATTTATCTGAGGAGTGCAAGACAGAACCTGTTCTTGGTGTTGTCTCATTGGAGGATCTGGAAGTGTCCTTTCATTTCTCGAAATATTCCCTTCCAAGTTAATTGTCATAAGCATTCACTAAAAATCTCACCCATCGCTTATTGCTAGTGTTCCTTATGGATTAAAACATTTCTCTCCTTGTCCATAAGATGAATCAGTTATGATATCACCATCTTAGGATTATCATAAGCCGTTATTATCGACATGATTGCGACCTTCTTCCTATCAAAATCATCATCGATCTTGCAATTTGCAAAGGGAAGCAGAAGTAGAAAAGAGGTATGAATTATGCACAAAATGTTAAGTTTTTGTTTCAATTAATGATGTCGAAAATTCAAAGGTCTGTTAGGATACATGGATCCTTGAATGCTTTGATATTCATTGTCCCAGTTCTGGATTTAAGAAGTGGAGTATCCCATATTTTAATCGTCAAGGTAAATCAGAGATGATTGCATGAACTCAGTTTTTCAGAAGATGGTACTCCTGTCTCTGTTTAATGAAGAATATCTTTGATAAAAAGCAAAAAGTGCTTTAAATGAGTTGTCACTCTTGCATCTCAATTGAGTGAATTTATTTTTACATTTAATATCACTTCATTTTATCAATTATTAAAAATGAATTGAGATTTGCAAAATAGTCTCAAATTTAAAGTAAATAGTTTCGATCATTTTTTTTTTTTACACCTTACGAAGTTTGTAAATACCGAGGAATCTGTTTAATAAAATGAGTAAAAATTAATGAAGTAGCTGAACTGTATTAACTGAGTCGTAGACGACTACTCTATTATGAATGGCTGCAAGCGATTCATCATAAATATATTTTCTAAAGGGAAGGAAAAACAATTTGTTGGACTGTTATACTTTTGAATATTTTGTTATTATTGAACAGCTTGGAGTGGCTAATATCATACGGAATTAAATTACCATTCTTTATTTTCACCAAACTTCTACTCTCTTCATTTCCACTACCATTTTGACAATGCACTAATAATGTGGACGAAATAATTGGTAAAATAGTCAAGATATCGTTGTTTAACGTGTACTGTAATTAGTCTTAGCACTACAGTTTACTAACGAAATATTATTAATCATTATTTTTTTTCTTTACTTTCTTCCTTTTTCCATGGCAGCTTTTCTTTGACTAAAAATTCCAGAATGTTAGACAGCTAAACGTATAAGCTTTATCTAATTTTTGAAACGAAAGTGCATTCAACACTTCTATAGCTTTAGGAATTAGTTCAGCTAAGCAGTGGGAAAGGAAAAGATATGCTAATAAGTATCAACAACTTAGTAATAATGATTGATCATGCAGGAAATAAATGGCCTTGAACTTGGCCTTTGTTGTCCTTGCAGTATCAACAAGAGGGACAGAAATGGTAGCAACTACAGTTTACACAGAGAATCATCCTAGGTCACCGATCGCCATCAGCCCACAACTATCATCAATTAAGAAGATTGGAGATAAAGTCCGATGACGAGGGAATAATAATTGAGGATTTCAAATCAAGAAAGTTAGTTCAGTGGAGTGGAACAGAAACTTGTTCCAGAAAACGAAGTAGGAAAAAGCAAGTTTCTTGGGTCCATATGGTAAAAGATCTTCAGAGGAATTAAAAACAATTTTGACCTAGGTAAAAACAACTTTTAATTTCATCTTCCATTACTTTTATTAACCGTAGGAACGACTTTCGGAAGGAAGAAAAATAAATAGCAGCGATGAATGTTGCATAGTCAAAACCGTAGTAAGTGTATGTATGAAAAGAAGACAAGAAAGAGTTTTAATAAAGAATTTTGAAACAAGAAATTTTCTTTCAGGAATTTGTTTTCTTTGAACGCAAGAAAACTTTTATTTGGAAATTCTTTTTGCAAGAAGAAGACGTCAGAAAAGAACTTTGTGACCTTTCCAATAGTACTACCATAAAATATAAATAGGCATGCATGTATACACATGCATAGAAAACAAGATTTTAAAGCGGACTGCCACTTGTTGTGGCTAAGACGAAGCCAAATTGGCTGTATCGTAGGACTAATGAGGTTCAATTAAAATGAAGAGTGTGGATGAAATGAGAACTGGTTCCACCGGAAAATGGCACCTATTTTTCCCGGAAATGCCCTTTCTCTTGTGAATCCCGAAGATATGAATGTCTTCGGGAAGTTATCTAAGTAATGACTGAACTAAACTGAAAAAATAGGACGAAATGAATGGAAAGAACACACATTTCCTTGTTTCTTAAAAAACAATCCACAACTTATTGCTTCGGAATATTTCAAAAGAATTGGAACTCCCGCGAGAGAACTTTCTGCTCTTAGGCTGTAAGAATGAAAGAATTTGAATTTAATAATAAATCGATAATAAGCGTAAATAGTACAATGACATCTGACGAAGCGATAAAAGCTCATGATGAAAAAGAAAATCTTTAAAACCTTCTTGAATTCAATGATTTTTTTTTTGTATGAAAAGTGCAAAAAAATCGTTATATTATATAAATTTCTAAAAAAAAAAAAA
>PQVD01003907.1:0-10418 GCA_003012265.1 Setaria equina
TTTTTTTTTTTTTTTAAGCGGTTTGTCTGGTTGTTGTTTTGCTTTTCTGCTTTATGTGTCCCACATATGCATAACTTAAATCTAAATTTGATGATTGACTAGGATTTACTTTTCTTTACTTTCGCAGATTTTTCAGGCGCGACTCTTGGGCTTTGCATTCAGTGTGTGGGTTATGGCAGCATCTTGTTGATCAGACTAAAGAGGAAGCTAAACAGAAGATGGCTTTAGCTGATTTATATGCTGCTCGTCTTACAGTACTTATTGCTCAGAGGGCAGATGATTTACAGCGGATTTCGCGAAAAGTATGGCTTTTTATGTTAGATTCATTCATATCATTGTGCTAAGTGATTTCACTTTCAGTTGTTATTAGCGTTTCAGCTAAAAGAATACATACCTAGTATGAAAGCTTTAACTGAAAGTGATGGGCATCAAGTATGATCGCTTGAGACATACAAGCAAGGAAACATAAGTGAACGGAAATGAAGATGATCCCTACGTACTATCCTCACCTCTTTTCCATGAACCACGGTTCGCGATATGTCCCCTTCGTTGCAGCTGTCTTTCTAGTCCACCGAAATTTCCCAATGAATTTTTTCCACTTCTCTTAGCGTTTAACTTTTTCGTATTTGCTGCGGAGTCTTAATTTGGTAAAGGTTAACAGATATTGTAGAACTTGTTCGCAATGCCTTTTCTGAACTTTGATAAAGTTATAAATTACTGTTAGTCGACTTGTTCTCTTCCCAGCAATTTTCGGGTCTAAATCCTTTTTACTTCTTCCTTATGTTGTTTGTCATAATATGTATCACAGGATGATGAAATTGCAATGTTGCTCTTTAATGAGTAATTTATCACTGTATCGTTCCAACTTTCTCGCTATGTGTTGTTTTTGCGAGAAAATTTTATTTGGTTCAGGGGCAGTTTCCCAACTTTCCTATACATAAGATGCTCTTGTTGTAACATTCGGGACATGTTTAAATATTGCTCTCAGTTTTGTTCATAAGCTGCAACAGGTGGGTTTCCAATAATTTGTCGTTCCGAACTATGGTTCACACTAATTTAGCTTCTATTATAATCATGTAATAATGTTGCAGTGTCGTGAAATAGGAACGCTTGCTCACGGTGAAATATGTAGAGTGCTGAACGAGCTGCATACTGCCATGAGGACTTATCAGGTATGCTACTGTTCCTATGTATATCGTGGGGTTTAGTCGGTTTTAGGAAAATTTTATTTGTTTAGGGGCAGTTTCCCAACATCCCTATACATATGATGCTGTTGTTGTAACATTGGGGACATCGGTTTCAGTCGGTTTCATATAAAGCCTTCTAACGTAAACTACAATCATGGACAATGCTGTTCATGTTGTTTGTTCTAAATTGTGCTTGCTTCACACTTCTATTATTTTACCGAGTTGCCAGAAATCAAAATTCTTATTTTATAGCTTTGCTTCCTTGAGTGCTCAGTTGTTGAAACTAAATTTCGTCAAGTTGAAGAAAATAAAGCGAAATATGAGGAAAATAATCCGACGAAGCTTGGTGTTACTCGTAAACATCGATGTTTGGCAAAACTTTACAACAAGGTGAACTGTGAGTTAAATACAAGAATTTTGTCCCAAATCTTTTTCCATTGATTCGCAAAATTTATTTTCAGAGATTGGAAAAATATAATGCAGTAAAACTAAAATGTTTAAAAGCTCGCAATGAATATTTATTATGCGTACAAGCAGCTAACGCAGCTTTGCATAAATATTTTGCTGACGACCTTTCTGATCTCATCGATGTATGCTTTGTATTCTTTTTTGCTTTTATTATTCATTCTAATATGACTTGGGAATGGTAAACATTGTGTTATTCTGTTCCAGTTTTTAGTGTTATAATTTGCAAAGAATTTCATTCCAGTGCATGGATCTTGGAATGGATCAGTGGTTGCGAGGTCTTATTAATTCTACAATCTCAACGCGGAAAGATATATGTCAGAAAGAGATGGATGCGTTGGCGGAGCTTTGTGGATTTAAGGAATCATTGGACTCTAAGGCAGATAAGCAACGATTTATCGAGGCAAATCATGCGACTTTTATGCTACCAAAACGATTCGAATTTAGGTTAACATTTGTTATTTATTTTTAAATTTCTAAATTCGATAGGATCGATATCGCCGTTCGATAAAATTTCAAAGGCGACAAATGAGCCCATTTATTCCTTTATTTTATTAGGCTACCGTTTTTTAGCTTTTTATTTTCAAGCAGTTTTTTTCAGAGGACAGCCTGGTGATACAGTGTCTGCTGTAAGTGCAACCGATGTCGTTGCTGAGGAACTGCAGCAGCGGCATCTGCAAATTGAACGGAGACTTGCGAATGTGAGGTATTTAGTTTTGAACTTGATGTCCTCTCTAAGTCACATTTTAACTTTCGTCCACAAACTCTGTTAATGAGGATTTCATTTTCTGTCCGAAATGATTTTAATTTTTTAGAGTTGAGTCAGAAGAAATATGGAAAACTCTCGAGTCCACTGAAAAGGCGGTTTCTGAACGTTTTATGGAGGCCATGACTAGTTCAGTTATAACTGCTGAAATTCCAAGCGATACATCGCGTGAAGATTGTAATGATGCAAATATTTACAACTTCAAGAATAGAATAAATACTAACGAATTATATGATTTTTATCTTGGGGTTAATGTTTTTTTCTACTAGTTTCTTTTTTTAAAGTGTGACTTGAATTCTTCATTATGTCCTCTAGATTTTTGAATGTAATCCCTGACAGACAATTCCTTTTGAAATGAACTACATTGAAAGCTTTTTTCCAGAAATTCAGTCATTATATGCTGAATAGTAACTTAATTGAGCGGCTGGAAGCACGAGCAAATGGAATAGCTTCAGCTTTGAGTGGATATTCAAGCAAAAATTTTGATGGTAGCATCAGCTCCGCTGTTGTTCCTTCTCTTAATTCTTTCTGTCGTATGCTTTTATAATTTACTTTCTTGTTTTTTTTTTTTTTTTTTTTTTTTTTGAAGGATATTGGATTTTTTATAAGAAAATAAATCATACTGAAGATTTAATGTAAATGCTTTTCACTGTTCAATATATTTTTTGTTCTGCTTTCTTTTTTTGTAATTTGCAAATGAAAGGACATTTAAGGATTTTTCCAGAAGATGGGGATGATAGTGAAACCTTTCCCTCTGCTCGTACTCGTACAAAAAAAAGAATTGGCAGTGGTTTGCTTTGTGATGGTATCAGGCGACCGAAGCTTTTTGGCGGTAGTTTGGATGAGTATGTTGAAGCAACAGGCGAAGCGATACCTCTTGTCATCACTTCGACAATACGGTTATTATTACTATATTACTACAGTGGAAATGTTTCGCTTATTCTTCATCGTTCAATATGGCATTGATTTATATTTTTCAAGTGTTTCGTCTGCACGAAAAAGAACTTGGTACTTTTTTGCAGTGTGTTATCTCAATTTGCTCTGCATCATCAAGGAATATTTCGTATATCAGGCTCACAAATTGAAATCAATGTATTTCGAGAGTCATTTGAAAAAGGTAATACATTTAGTTCACGTTTTAACCACTAATTGGATTCTGTGTTTAATTCTTCCTTCCCTTCTCCTCGCTATCACATAAAAATTGAAACTATAGAAGTGCTCTTGTTGTAGGTGAAGATCCATTACAACATGTTGTTGATGCCACGGATGTTAATTCAATTGCGGGTGTTTTGAAACTTTATTTACGAGAACTTCGCGAATCTCTTTTTCCCATATTTCTTTTTGACCAGTTGACAGAATGTGCAAGGTGTTCGAGTGCCGATGAATTTGTCAGACAGGTATTTTTTTCCACTTTTCAAATGGTCGAAAAATTCAAATGCTTAATTTCTGTTCAGAGCTTAACAGAACTGATGGTTTCCTCCAGTTATTGATCTGCAGTTTGCTTCAATAGTTTCGGTTTTGCTATAGAGAATTTTATTATTTTATCAGTAAAATTTTTGCCATATTCAGGTTGTTCCACTTATCCAGAAATTGTCACAACCAACTCAGCTCGTATTACGATATCTCTTTGCGTTCCTCAATCATCTAAGTGAATTCAGTGATGAAAATATGATGGATCCATACAATCTTGCTATTTGTTTTGGGCCTACGCTTCTTCCTATTCCGGACGGAAAAGATCAGGTTTTATATATATATCCTTTTTATTTTACATTGTTGTATTATCTTCGTAAAACTCCACTTCTATTTCTGACTATGGCTTTCAGCTGAAAAAAAAAAAATTGCTTGTAAAACATAACACAATTTACTACGAGGAAGTCGGGGTCGCCGTCGTAGTACATTTTCCTTTTACGATTTCTTTGGGAATTTATGGGCCATACGAACCATTATTGACTCAGCAACGGTCGGAACTGAAAAATTAACTGCAGTGTCGAAGAAAGGCTATCTATCCTCTTTCTTTTCTTCAGTACTGATAACCGAAACAGTTGTCAGTTATCAGATGTCGTTGTATGATATCTTTCAGTTTTTTTCCTTTGAGACAGTATGCTTGTCTAAGAAAATGATGGTGCGATGATGTATCTCGACATGGATAATCTTTTTTATCTTTATCGTACCAAAAATTATCAAATCTAGTGTTCATTTTTTTTTTTATAAACTTAGCTGTTCTAAGGAAGCATTGTTCCAGGTCTTCTACCATAATTTTGTCAATGAGCTTGTGAAAAATTTAATTGTGTACCACGACCAAATTTTTTCCTCAGTGTTACCTGGTCCACGGTATGAGAAATATCTCGTTGAATCTGAACAAGCACTCTTCATTGATGAGCAGTAAGTATTCGCTTTTTTTTTTTCATTCAGCTGTGTACTTTCAATTAAGTATTTGAATATGTTATTTAGTACATGTAAATTAAGTTTTCAGGAATATTTTATGAGGAATATTCGACCAAATGAATGTTATATTTCTTTTTTTAAACGTATTTCTTAGGGAAGGCGCTATTAGTGGTGATGAAGAAGCGATAACGACACCAGTTTTTGATTATACAAACGAGAAAACATTACCCGGACTCAACACACCTACAATGACTCTGTCTTGGAATGCTGGAGACTCTGCTGTGGAAATGCTACCAGCGCCGTCGAGTGCCGTTGTCCGTACGTTAAATAACCTTCCAGAAACTACCGTTGCCTCGGATGATCAAATTTGTGTAATTTCAGGTCATGGTGATTCTTCACATTCAACTAGTGGGCACCGGCTTGATGATACTAGGTACGATCTTGGCTTCAATGCAAGTTTTGCAGTGGGCTTTATACTATGAAGTTTCATTGCAAAAGTATTGAACGCCTCCCACAACAAAGTCTGGCTTGGGCAGCTGATTATATTGTGGGACTGGTAAATGTTAGACAACATTGATGTGTCGTTGTTTCTAATTTCCAGTCTCAAAATTAGATGTCCTCTCAAAATGAAGAGGTTGTACCCCTAATTAATTACTGCTTAACATCCACAAAATTTAAGATTTTTCATTTTAGTTTGCCAGCAAAATTGACGTCCGAGCTGAATAACGATGTTATCAAGTTTTTTGATGTTGACAGTAATAGAACTAGGACAAATATTGACAATCCTTCACCAATGAATAACAGTGAATTTCCTTCAAACCAGGTGTGTGTGGAATTATTTGAAGCCATCAGCAGAAAACTTTCGAGTTTTTTTAGCTTCCGGATATCTAAGTCAGTAATATTGGTTATTTTCACTTTCATAACTATAATTTCCGGAAGTCTTTTACTCTTAAACAATTCATTAAATCAACACTTTTTATATTAGTTTCAGAAATCTAGATATCATTCATCTGCCTTGAAATATCTTACTTTTCCTTCCTAAAAATAAATAAGTGAAACTAAAGTCACATTCCTTGTCACAGGTGATAAAGTTGAAATGAGTCTTTTTTTTTCTATTTAGTAAACTATTTAATTTCGTCATAGAAACGAAAGCAGCAGCAGATTTGGTCTCGTCGAGGGTGTGGTGTGAGTTCGCTACGTGAGCAACTACATCATAGTCGTGCGCATCAGCAGGCTCTTACTTGTGATAAACTGTAAATTTTTTGAAAGTTTTGATATTTAAATTGCAAGAGTCTTTTTTTCTTAAGGATCAAAAGGATTTTTAATCTTCAACTTTTAGGATTAAATACAAGGTTTAAAGTCTGTTCAGAATCTAATTTCAGATCGCCTTCATCAGCTTCTTTAGATGCTCTCATTCTTGATAATCGTTTCGATGGAATACTGTTTGGGAATAAAGTATCATCAGCGAATAGCGAAAGTCCCAGTAGAAAAACCGTTTCACCTTCGCTTCCAAACGAACATGCTTCTCTTTCACCCAATCGTTTCCCGAGCGTACTGCCTCCTACTAGACATAAAGAAAAGGTTACCTATCACTTCCCGCTGTTCACTTTTTTACTACACTGACACAAAAAGGGCTATTAGGGCATCTGTCTAATTTCTAGGCAACTTTTTTACTAGTTTCCAATTCATTGATGATTTAGTATGTGAATGGGTGGAAATGGTATATATTTCAGGAGGTGGAAAGGTCCTCCGTTGCTTGACATATCCGTTGCTTCTTGGATATTTCAAGGCTTTCTACTTGATGAATTTCATTTCTCTTGATTGAAGTTTTGTTCAGGTGTTTCACGAGAAGCTGAGAATTGTGGAACCAGATTTAGTGCGTTCTCTTCCATATGATGTGATTGTTGTCCAGTCGGAGCAGACAGCAGGAAATATGTAGTAGTGAGATTTGAGTTATGAAAACAGGAAGAGATGCTTTTTTAATGGTATTGATTAGTTGCGTAAGTCCTGTTCAGTCCTATCCTAAGTCACATCTTTGTTTAAACTTACAAAGTGATTAATTTAAAAATGCTTTTTAAAATTTGTAACTGTGGAATTTTATTTTATTTCAACAAATACAAATTTCTGCGTTTGATAAGAGAAAATTCTGTTTATGCGGTGGCATTGTGCAGTACCGATTTGCTTTAATACGAGACATATCCGTTGCTTGTTTGATGAAATGCATACTTCCGATTTGTTGTAGACTTCTTTCTTTTTGCCTTTTTTACATGCACATTTGTATTTGTTATTATAAGATGAATAAAAATGAAGCAATAGTGATTTTATAGTTACTTAGAGAGTGATGACTTTATGCCTTCACTTGTCAATATTCTTAATTAAGGAAATAAAGGACAGAAGTGCATAGCCGGAAGCATTAAAAACATGGAAAGACTGGCCAAAATCTACTAGCTTGATTTCAGAGATATGGCACTTTTTTAGTTGAAATGCTTTATATTGAAAGAGGAGCAAATTCTCATACGATTTTCCGGAAATAGTGACCCATTAAAAGTGGTTACAAACTCGATATTTCAGATTGAGATGCGACGGATCTTAACTGCAAATAATAGGATCAATCGGACAGCGTATTTTTTGTGTAGACGATGGGTTGCACATACAGAGGCGAATGCCGAAAAAATGACCTCGGACCATAAATCAGCTGAGCGTGAGCTGGCGGCTACGTGTGGTGTGAAGGTTGTTGCTGTTAGTGAAGTAAAAGGCCATCGTTTGCATTCTCCTAAGCCTCCGGATCCCTCGACATGTTGCGGATCTGGATGCGTGCATTGTGTATGGATTGAATATGCTACCAAACTAATTCATTACTACAGTGATCGTCCTTTGCAACATGTGTTGGATGAAATCGACAGATTAGTTTCAGACATTGGTCTTCGAGAGTTTGTTAAGACAGAAATCCGCACATGTGGGAAATATTAATCATACCAGGTTATTCCAGAAATTGTTTGCTCCAAATCGACACACCGTAGTTCCTAGTCTTTGTCTTCAGTTGGAAGGGCTGTATGGTTGCTTTTGACTAGTTTCCAGTAAAAGACGTGATGATTGAAGTTCACTGTTCTGGTCTGAAGGTCATACTATAGAATCTTATTCCTGTTTATATTATGATGGTTTAATTAGTCTTGTTATTAATTGAACACTCCTTTACTCAAAAATTTTTGGAGGCGACTGACCTTTGCGAGTTCCATTAACAAGGTGCTGGGGGTGAATCAGATCTAGTTTACTGGAAACGGTCAGACTTAGCCTCTTGAGTGATTAGGGTTCGGGGGGCTCGGCGGTCATCAGTGCTTTCGTTTTGAAGACAATTGATGTTTTCTATTGTATTTTTAAGTTTTGTTTGGTGCCTCCAAAGTGATTCAGGCTCGGAGGCTGTCTGTCTAAAACCTCTTAAACAAATGCAAACTCTAAGCACTTCTCATCATCATGCAGAAATTTGAAAGCTAGTTTTCGACTCCAAAAATCTGTACTTGTGAACATGCGTTGGAACAGTAAGGAAATCATTCTTTAACCTTTCCCCTCCCACAAATGATTTAGAAAACTATCATCTTCTGGACAAAAAGTGCTGGTGGTGTTGTGTTTATAATCTATCACGAATACAATCGTTCTGTATAATTTATCAATAAATATAACTATTTACAAGTTGTGTCTGCGTTTTGATATCTTTTTTTTGATGTTAGTGATAAAAAGGAACGAAACCCTAAAGGTTTACTTCATGAATAGGAAATTTAAATTTCAACGAGGTGTTGTATAGCCATCGAAATCACCAAGGTTCCGCTATATCTAATGTGATCCATGTTAGACAGAGCTGAGGATGAGAGTAAGGAAAGTAGTGATTAACAAAGAATTAAAGGTAAAATATCAAACAACAAGCTGAAGTTAAAAAATTAAATAGTATGAACATCAGCAAAAATTAGCCGTTAATAAAGTTAGCAAAGGTATAATGAACTTCTTGTTAAAATGCATGGTAATGATCACACGAACTGTTTTCAAATCTTAATGCTAACCAGTCATAACTTAATGTGCTCCCTCAGTGGATGTAACGTAAGCAAACTCTATCCGTCCTAGAATTATTTTATTTTCCATTTTTAAATTTTCTTTTACAAACAACTTGATCGGTCGCTCAATCACGTGATAATTAGCAAATAACTGTTCTAGTAATGATAAGTTTTAAGTGGAATTTCTTTGGTCTCGAGATGAAAGTTGGATCAAAATCTCACAGTACAGGGAATGACCGTCAGAAACTCATTCTGAAATTGGATATGCATAAACAGGAAGAAGGGAAGGACATCAACTCATGCCACAATTATTTATGTTAGACTTGCAAACTTCGCCATCTGTTGATTTATGTGGGAATCAGGATATGTTGCTTAAAATACTATATAGGAAGCTAACGAAGGTTATCTTGCAGCAATTGTTAGATGAAAGCTACGACCAATTCAAATAAATGTACAGTTATGGGATTTAATGAATGAACGCATCCAATTATTTACTCGTTGAAAAGCAAACTTCTGATTTGTTGCAGTCTTTTCTCATCTTTTAAAAAAGAAATCAAAAAAGTAGAAACAGTTTGCAGGTAATGGATATTCCATAGCACAAGCATTCCTTTAGTGGATGGAGAGTAGTATTCTACTGATAGAATGTTTGGGAACAGGTTTTCAGAATGTTTTATCATAGTAAGTTTGTTTTCATTCCTGTGATTCAATTGTGTTTAAATTGAACAGGATTTTTCAGATATCTAATCGAAAAAGGATATTTTTGAGACTACGAAATCCACAACATATTCAGCTCGACTCACCAAAAATGCACTTTAACAATACGCGAAATTCTAATGGCGGGCCGCATTTTGTATTTCACTGATCAGGCTCAAGTGGGTTTTCTCGGTTTATTCATCTCGTCTTCCTCGTCATCGTTTTGGCGAGCCAATTTAGGGGGAAGTGTTCGAAGTCTTTCATTCCAAATATATAACTTATCCCTTGAAATTAATCTTTTCTGGTTATTCTATACCTTTATTTGCTGAGTTTCAGAGGGTAAGTCCCTTGGTTTGAACATGCAACAATACTGCAGATTTAACTGGACACTTTATTAGACTGGTATGTTTACTTTCTGCATAACTGTCGAAAAGTCGAAGAACTGTTGAAGAAACATGTACTGGAACTGGAGGGTATGGAAGGGCATTCCAGTTATAAAGGAATTACATCTAAATTCAAAGTCGTTTTAAAAAAAAAAACATTCTAGATAAAACTTGGCACATTTTGACGTTTTTTGAATGTATAAAGAACACGCTAAGATGGAGGATGTCGATCGTTCGTTAACTTTGCTGCATTTGCGCAAAACGTTTAGCGAATACTGCAGAATGTCGTTAAGCGGTTCAAAAGATGGTGATCGGAAGTTTGATCGTGTACTTCCGCTCTTTGGAAGGGTAATAGAAATTTGAAATCGAAAAAATCAAAAAAAAATCGAAATCTGTGTTTCATTTCTTCATATTAGGTTAAAATTAGTATGTGAAAATGCTGGGTATTCAAGAGTTGGTATATATATATATATATATATATATATATATATATATA
>PQVD01003913.1:1750-16215 GCA_003012265.1 Setaria equina
TGGTAGATTCTGTATAACTACTTTTTTTTCAGGAAGGAGTTGAAAAGGAAGCTGGAAAGCCCGAAATTCCTATTACTGTGACTTGTTTGCTAAAACCATCCACGACGAAAAGAAATGAGACTTCCAAGGTACAGCTAAGCAGGCCGACGGGTAAGATTTTTTGATTGGATTTTGTTATTCAAATTTCTTCCTGTTCTATCATGCAAATTTTTATGATGGACAATGAGACGAAGGAAATCATGGAATATTATATATTATGTTGTAATATTATATTGCAGAACGGCCGATGACGTCAGTTGAATTTGCTGATTTTGAAGCCGAAGTTTTATCCACGATCATGACAGGGTCAAAGAGGAAAGCTGATGATGGAAGAAGCAAGTTTGATAGTTTGTGATTCCAGTTTTTAAACGGTCATTTCTTATAGTGAATATTGCTTTTACAGACATGTATTTTCAAATATTGGAAATCGCCTTCTAGGATTACGATTAAGAAATTTTCAAAAGTGAGAAATAGAAGTATCTTTATTTACATGCTACTGCTTTACAGAGTTGAAACTGTTTATGATGTTTCGGGGAAGAAAAACCTTTTATTCATAAGTAGTAGGACAGATTAGTTTCCACAATTTGGTAAGAATATGGACATTGCTGAGTAGTAGGGATTTAATTCTCAAAATTTTTTGTGGAGATCAAAAAAATTCTCTTCATTTATGACTTATTTCAGTTTTGTATTTTAAGTTCCCTATATGAAGAAAGCAATTGTTTATCGAACTAAACAAAATCGAATTTTGCAGGTTTTTTTGGAAATGCAATTGTTCCTAATATCAGAATATTTTAATCACATTTTTTTGAATCAATTTTTTGTCATCTATTTTTTAATTGTTTTAAAAAGTATTAGATAACTTTTAACTTTTAGTTAATGTAATGATCAGTACTACAAATGATAAGTAATTTTTATTTGACATTATGCTAACTTTTTTTTGTAAATATTTGATTGTTTCATGCAGTTTCTAGTGTTCTATTTTATACCTCATTTAACGTGTTGTTCGTTGGTTAAGCAGTAGCCTCTTCATGGCTGTCGCTGTATCTATTATACAAAGTGCAGTTTTACTATGAGTGTTTATTTGTTTGTTACATTTTATTGATTTTGTACAGATATAATGATTGTTCTTTATTTAGATGAATATTGCTAATAAAAAGAAGTACAAATGGTTATTTCATCAAACAACTTATCCCTCTACTCATCATATGATGACATATATTTTTTAGTTATTCTTCTACTCATCATATGATAACGATATATTTTTTAGTTTTCTTGAGTATAAATTAATATTTTGATGTGTATTCAACATGGTTTCTTGCTCTAGAAAAAGTACTGCATGTTTGTAACAACCATTGCTGAGAAGTTCAGGAGAATGTTTCAGCTAATTATGGAATTCATGAGATTTTGATCATATGCTTCGAATGAGTTTAATTCCATTCCTGTCCAGCATTACATCCACCAGTCAGTACATGAAATGAATATCAGCTGTAGTAAATCATTCAATGTTCTAAGTTTTTTAAGGAATAATTCAATAAATAGACTTAGTTATAAGCTAATAAACGATATAAAATAATCTCTTCTCCATCCACCTTAATAGCACCACACTGCTGTTCATTCTTTCCTTCCACTTATGAAAAAACAAAAAAAAAGTTCGTTATGAAATTGAATGGTGCTTAATTGATATAAAACAAATGAACTGCTATTTTTCAACTCATTTTCATTTTCAAAGTGATTGAATTGAATCCAGTTTACTCTTAGTGTTCATTTTAGTTTGATTCAGTTCAGTATAATTTAAATTCTTTTAGTTTTATTAAAAAATACCCTCTCTTATTCATAGTGAGGACAATGGTACAATGGTATATAACTTCTCTGAATTTTCCTTCCAGATCTTTCAGTTTAAATGAAAACTTGAGCATTTTCAACTGATAATGCAATTATTTTAATGAAAAGTAGCAAAATCACATCACTGATAATTAGAGCCAAAAAGATCAGCAAGTGAATAAAACGACAGAACTCACAAAAGATCAGTAGGTTTATAGTCACCTGCATGTTTCCATTAATTGTGCTACTTCAAATAATTCTATTTTTCAGATATTTAGGCTAACATTAAATTCAGCAAATTAGTCATTGTGAAATCTAAAAAAAAAAAACAATTGGTAGCTGGCTTCATCAATCTTCTGAAGGAAAACTGATGATGTGTAGCAATAACAACATGCTACAACTCCATTTTTCTTTTCATCTCCGATAACAATAATATCATTTAGTTATAGTTTAATTAAATAATTAATATCATTAATATTATAATTAATATCATTAATATTGATATCATTAAAAATATTTATACAAGAAGCTATACAATTATGAACACTATGACTTGTTTTTCAATAACCAAGATGTGTTCCATGATTTTTTATTGATAGCTAAGCTGCTTTTTCCTTTATATCATCGTGAAGTTATTTTATTTATTTTTGATATTTTTTAATTACCTGTACTGTTACTGTTAAGCAGAAATGAGAAGCAGAACTGTTTATGTCAATAAAGATACGACAGAAGTGATAAGAAGATGAAATGTTAATAGATTTTATAATAAAACTCATTCCTATTTCCAAGCTGAAAAATAATTTAATAAATATGACCAAAGGTTTGTTGGTATATTTCACTTTTTTGTTTTTTTAATTATTTTTAAAAATATTAGATAACATTTAATTTTTAATTGATGTAATGATAATGATAATTATAATCTTCAATTGATACTTTTTTTATGAATGCTTTCTTCCAGTAATTATACATTGTATCCATTGTTGAACACAAAAAGATCTTTCTACCACTTGAACATACTGCTTGTGATTGATGATTCCAACAAAAATCATATGATTATCATTCAATAAATCCTACAATCATAATACCTGAATTTCCTCGACACTTTTATCGTCTTTTTTTCCAGCCATCTTGCCGTCAACATACAGTTTTTTTTTTTTTTGCTTTGGTAACAAAACGTCATTTGTTAGTAAAAGAATTAATTCTATTTTAGGTGACACTCAAGAAATGAACATGAAACTAACAGCGACTTATCTTCGAGTATCCTTTTTGTTTCACGTATTTTTGATAATTTCTATGTTACGAATGAAGGCACGTAAGTGTTGCTGGTGTTATAATCTTTTTTGCAATTCTATAAACTTTTTTTCTTTTTTTTTTTTTTGAATAATTTCAAAGAATAAGTTCAACTACATAGGATCTGATATACAATTCAGTCTGCCGTGATAATTTTGGAGCAGTTACTGCCATTAAAAACAATAACAATTATGTGAGAGGATGTTCTTTCACCAATTGGTCACACTACAGGAAAGGTATTTTAAGACATTTTTTTCAATTTTTGGTCATTTTTGGCATTTTCAAATTCTTCTGCATATCCATACATATGTAATATTGACAATTGTTTTTTGAGGAAAAGGAAAATATTCACCAGAAGATTACATACCGGGACTATGCACACATATATTTTATGCATTTGGTTATATAAACGATAATTATACTGTGCGGTAAGATTCCAGAAGAAAATTTAAATTAAAATAAAGAGTATTCATTTGAAGTATTTATTTATTCGATTTCATTTAAATTATTTCAGGGCTTCTGATCCTATCGATTTGCTGACTGACTGGGGAGGGATTGGTTTATATGCTCGAGTAAATAATTTGAAAAAAGTGGACGAGAATTTGAAGATCATCCTTTCATTTGGTGGCTGGTCGTTCGGATCGCGAATTTTTAAGATACGATTAATTTTATTTTCTTTATAGGTAATAGGTATGGGATTGTCTTGGAGAATAGAATATGTATGTTCATGTGTCACTTCATTAATTAACGATAATAAAAGTAATAAATAAATCATCGTCATAAGAACCAAATTCAAAATGATCGAGTAAAGGAAACTTTCAGGAAATGGCCAGTAGCCATCAAGGACGTTCAACATTTATAAATTCCGCTATAAGTTTTGTTCGCCTACATGAGTTTGATGGAATAGACATTGATTGGGAATATCCGAATGAACCAGCTGATGCTGCTTCTTTCACAGCTCTAATGAAGGTAAACGCTGTTGAAATTTCGACAGATGCATTTCCAGGAGTGAGAGCTAATAATTTGAAAACAAAACAATAATTTATTGAAACTGGCACATGAATGATTGTGATCTTCCTTTTTTCTCGGCCTGTTAATTTCTCCCTGATAATTTGAAATTAGTTAAAAAACTCAAAGAAGATGCAGCATTTCTAATCTATTCTTACCAACTAATAATTGATATATTGGTAAAATTAAGTGAAAATAGGTTTTTTTTTCAAAATAATCAGTTTTTTATGACTTATGGGAGGCAGCAAAACTTGAATCAGAAAGTAGCAGATATGAGCGACTAATTGTAACAGCAGCAGTATCAGCATCGAAAGAGAAAATGGACACTGGTTACGAGATTCCGAAATTTGCTCCGTATTTAGTTTGCATCTACTTATCTCTATTTCCTTTCCTTCGAAATCGCTACTATTTTTTTTTATTAGTGCAATATTTCAAGTTCAAACTAATTACAAACTCTCTTCTCATACACTAATACTAATGAACTTTTCATTCCTACTCTTTAATTTCCTTTTAGATATGTTGACTTCATTTTACTCATGTCATATGATTTTCATGGTCCTTGGGAACCAGTGACAGGTTTTAATACTCCGCTTCACTCTTCTACAAGCAGTTACAACTGGGACATAGTGAGCACTTTGTGGCTTACTTTGATTCTCGTGTAATTTTTGTTAATAGTCTGAAATAATTTCACGTAAATTACGTGAACATAAACTAAATGTTAATATTTTCGATTAATCGAATGCGAAAGAAGTTCAGGATTGTGCTGCATCATATTGGGAGGAAAAAGGTATGCCAGGTGAAAAAATCGTTGTGGGTATAGCAACTTATGGACGTGGATGGACGTTGAAGAATATATCGGTTACCGGTGTCGGTGCCAAGGGCGGTATTTCCAAGGTGACAGAGTTCATTCAGGAACCTGGTGTTGCTGCTTATTTCGAAGTTAATCCTTTTTTTTTCACAGTGGATTTACCCCTAAGATGTGGTTAAAATATCGTTTAATTTTATTAGAAGTAAACCTTTTCTGACAAATTTAAATGCCTTATTGTCTTCTGATAAAATTTTATCCTTTAATAGATATGTGAATTTCTGGCTGATAATGCCGTACGTCAATGGGATTATACTGCGAAGGTGCCGTATTTGGTTTATGGCGACCAATGGTACTCATATGACGACGTTGATTCTATTCGAATCAAAGTTGAACTTTTCATTTAAAATTTCAATTTTTGCTTGTATATCTACATAAATACATATATTTATGTTAAAAATTTCACTGATACATGTACTTTCTCACAATCATAAGTTAAGGTTCAATGGATGAAAAGGAAACAGTACGGTGGGATATTTGTATGGACCTTGGATTTCGATGATTTCACTGGGAATTGTACTAGTGGTGGCGGTGTCAAATTTCCTTTAATTTCTGCAATAAGTGAAGTGCTTGGTGAACTGGAACAAGAAAAGGTGAATATATCTTCATTTTCTGATCCGAAATATCCGTTGCTTTTTGATAGATATTCTTCTCAATTTTTTTTAATATTCAAATGTTGTGCATTAGTGATTTAAATTTTAAGATCTAAACTGTCCTCCAGTATTGCTATATTCACTATCCCTAAACAAGGGGATAAACATTTATGGGAATTACCAATTCTGAATATGATAAGTTTTATGATAGCTAACTATTAATCCCTTGGATAACCGTATGTCTTCAGTATCCACTTTTACCAGGGAAATGATATTTGTTCAGATTAGATCGCTTAGACCTATAATATATGGATCGCACATTAGATTTATTACCACTGAAATAGGAAATTATAGTGAAATCGTCGATTTACCAGTTAGCACATTGATGAGATGTGATTTTGCAAATTATATTGAAATTACGACAAATTCAAATTCATTTCAGGGAAGTTGCTCATCTTCGATTGTTTATAAAATCCATTTCTCGATTCTGATATTCGTCGTTTGTTGTTTTCGTTAGTTTTTAATATAAATCCGATGGTTCTAGTGAACTTTCAATGGCTTCGATCATTTATTACTGGGAATCTTTTTTATTTGGAAAAAATCATTGAACCTATAAGCTGCTATAACTTTGCAATAAAATTAAGAGGAAATTTTATACCCTCCGTGTATATGTGATTTCAGTTAACTTCAGATAAACTGTAGGGAGTTTCCCGCACTCTTGGATGATCAGTGATTCCGACATAGATGAGATTATATTGAATCTCTTTTTCGGGTTAATTAGTAACAAGAGAATCTTTAATAATAATAATAATAAATAGCCTCAGTCGTTGGCAAAACACATCAAAACCAGATTAATTATGGCTGCTGTGGAAATGAAGCAGTAATTAATTTTTTTTAAAGTAACTTTTGTCTACATACAAAAGAATAGAACAGTAGCGTAACAAGAACTATGCTACTAAAGTATTTTAGAGTTATGTCTCTTACACTATGCGTCAGTTTCACAATTCTTTTGATAAACGAGAAAGAGTGACTTTTGCATTAAACTAATTAATATTGCTTAATCGCTTCCATCAAAAAACCCTTGCTTGCTTAAATTCTAAATTTATTTTCCTCTTGTTTGTGTGGACTAGTAAAGAAGCACTTTTCCATTGCAGCAAACTTATAAACCAAAAACTGATGAGAATCAATACTTCATGGAGTTGGTAATTCTTAAATTTTAAATTCATTTCCCAAATTTAATTCTTAAATTTGATCTATCAAATATTGATTTAAAGGCTAAATAAGAAAAATGGAAATTTAGCTTTATATGACCAACAAAATTATAATTAAAAAAGAATTTGGTAGTATAACAAATTAGAGAACACTTGAGAGGAAAAGCTTTTTTTATCAGTGCCTGCTAATATCAGTGAAATAGCAATATGAAAATGGTAAATTAGATGCCTTATTCGCTTAAGCGCTTTACAAAACTAGACATTGCCTGAATAGTTTATAGCTTATTAGTGATCAAAATGATATTTAATAAAACATCTGAATATTTCATTTGAGGTGATAAAAAGAAAGTCATATGATAATTGCACATCCAATTATTGCATAATTTAAATAGCTTTGACCTTCTTTCCGCACTGGAAAATTGAAAGTAGGATTTAAGGACTAGTTTTAATTCAAAGTTTAATTATTAAAATATGATGAAATCTTGTCTATTAAACGTGCTATTGCATAAAACAAAATTAGCATTTTTTTTGTGCAGCTAAAAAGATCAAGCAATACAGTGAAGAAATGAATTAATAGAATTTGTTAAAATATGATTCATTGAAATTCTTAAAAAAACAGCTTATTTGGAAAGAATGTTAAACACTAAAATTAATAGTTCAATTAATCTGATTAATTACTTTCTCTTTTTTTTTTTGGAGAGAAAGGAGGGAAGAGTAAGTTCTCGATTGAAAGTTTTTGAAAAAAGAGTTACTATAAATGTTTGCTGAGTATCCTGCCAACAAAAATATCAATCAAATTTACAAGCTGACATCTGAAAACTGAGATTCGTCTACAGCTAAACTGACATCGAAAACGCACTACCTCAGTGATTCACTGACTAACTTTCTCATACCAGAGACATTCAGGATAGACCCGTTCGTTAATGAATAAAAGTAACAAATTTTCGTTGGAATAAAATGAAAATTTAAAANNCGATAGCTTAGATTTGAGCTTATCTAATTTAGATAACGTTAAAACAAAAAAAAAAAAAAAAAAAAAAAAGTCTAGAATCAACATATACCAGGACATTGTAAACAGCATAGTTTATCATTCCAGAAGATGATGCAATAACGTCGTAGATGTGTTAATCTTTCAGGCATCTTTGCTACACATCTTTCAGTTAGTGGTAGAAGAACGTTGTGGTCAGTTTTACCGTTCTCCAAAGTATTTTGTGAAGTTATTCTGAAAGAATGTACCTGCAGGTCATATAAGTTGAGAAGAAGGTTGTAGCAGGAGGATTCTCTAGTAAAAATTTAACTCCTATTATGATCAGATTTGAGATAATAGTAGAAGATTTAGTATCAGCACGAATTTGCTTCTTTCTAAAATGGAAAAAATGATGAGTTTTTCGATTTTTGCAGAATGCGTACGTACGTGTTCGGCCATTTCTTTCATGGTATTGCATTAGCGCATAAGTACTCTCTCTGCAAATCCAGTTTTCCGGATGAAAAGTCATTTAAATGAAATGAAATTTACTGGAGTAACGATAAGCTAACTGACGGTGTTTGCGTTAGCGATGCATTCATTGTAGATTCCTGATTCGGATAATTGTTCTCCTTTAGAAACTGAATTACATCTGAGTAGGAAGTGGTGGTGTGATAGTTGAATTCAACTGTATAGCATGCAGCAATGCGTGCTGTGTGATGCAGGCATCGTTGTGCCCAGCTGTTCCTGCATTCTTCTTGACTGCAGTATAAGAAGCTCAGCACGCCACGGCATGCAGCGCTACGATCATCCCAACAGCACTGGCACTGCAAGTTACTGCTTATCAAATGATTTTCAAATATTTATAGATTTATTTAATGAAATGAGAATTTTTCTGTTTTTATTACTATTTACTGTCTTGAATAAAAAAAAAAACTTCTTTTAATATAAAATGGAAATTTCGGAAAAGAGTTGAAATATTTAGTGAATTAAGCATTTTGAAATAGTTTGATTTATAGTTAGCTCAGGCCTGGAACAACCTGATAATTTTAATTTACAAGTTCAGTATTTTATTTCTTATTATGTGAGATTGAAATCAGATCGATTTGATGAATGATTTGAGACCTATCGAGTTCCTAAAAAGAAAACAAAATTGTATATTTACATCAGCTGATTTTGGAAACCAATCGTCCTGCCTGATAGCTGGTTGTTCGGCACTGATCAAATTTAGAAACACTTGAAATCGACCTCTCTGAAATCCCGTCTATCCGAAATAAGACGTATCAGATGTAAGTAATCAAGAAATATAAGTCTTATACCGTAGCAATTAGTGTTACAAAAAATGGCGATAATATTTACAAATAATTTTGCTTTAGTTCGAAATAGTTTTTGACTTGAAGTGAGGTAAACTTCCCCTCTTTGTTGGCCATAACTGAAAATACTGGGCAGCATTTTGACAATTCTGTTTAGAACAGCTTAGCATTTTAATTATTCAGTTAGCAAGAGAGAAGTTAAAGTTAATTGTTGCTTTAGTACAGGAAAGGCTAAGAAGTTCAAAACTAAAACTATGAAACGAACAATCTAAAATATTTATTTAATCTTTATAGGATTCTCATCGTCTAATAGAAATCTTTTCTTGGTTAAATTTAATAAATAAATACCTTTTTGTTCAGTCGCTGACGAAGTTCGCCGTCTATTCCTTGAACTTTTTCATTGATTCGTGCTTCTAATTCCCGTCTGCCGGGCAAATTGATAGTCCGATTAAATTCATAAACGTTTGATGCTATTTGATTACAAACAGGTGAAAATTTTCTCTCATTACCACGTGCTACTTCTGGCAAAAATAGATGACCTTTATCGTTCAAATCTGTTTCCAATTTAGCGGTTAGTCCACAAATATCACAGTATCGACTAAAATACTCAAATTTTTTAAAGTAAAAAAAAAAGTAAGCGAAACAAAAATGCGAAGTATTGTGACAGTTGTGGCAATTTACGATGCTATTACGAGATGGACATGAAGCAAAATCGAACAATGCCACATCAGAACTAAAACTACTACGTTGTAGGGAACTAATCAAGTAATTCTTTTTTAATATACTTTAGAAGGCGACAAGTAAGATGCCTATCAATGGAACAATTACTTACTTCCGTTTATCGTAACCTAACTTGCTCTCATTTCCTAGATATCCCTTGGCCCTTGACAATGTATCTGGCAAATACTGTTCCACTTGTTGTGTTTTCAGCATTACTATCTTTTCATTATGATTTTCTAAAGTCTGTAAATAATTATTGAAATTCTGATTTCACGATTCGCTTCATGCTAATTATTAAATTTCTTATACCTAGGAATTCTACCGATAAATTATAAATGTTGCCGATAATTCTACAGTGAGCAAGATTTGCTTCAATTCATAACCATTATAATAAGCTTACCAGTATTGTCGATTACCACGTTCTATAACACCACTGTATTCATCACACTCTTGATCTAAGATTCCGGTTTCTGGGATCACTGTATACGGTAAATCAAAGCGGATTCCTAAAATGCCCATTGCGGAAAAATGTTTTTACAATTCACAATTTCGTCTATCGGAAAAATTTTCTTTCCAAAAAATTTTAAAAAATGAATTTAAAATTCGGATGACATACCTGCAGGACCTTCAATGATTGGTACTTGAAGTGTGACCCCAATCTCACCACTCAAATATCCAATATCTTTGGTGACGACGAGTTTTTTGAAATGTAAAGAATAACTACCGGGAGCCTTGATGAAATACACACGATTGCCTTTCTCGTTCACAATATCAACATCATCTTCGGTTAATTTGATCTCATTTACAGCTGCAAATACTTTAGCAATGATTGAAGACTATGTGACAACAACGTTCTGTTCCATCTGTGGTATTTGTTCAGTGCTTGGGTTCAGAGCCCAGTCCACAGAATCTACTGGAAGCCACGGGCCACAGAACAATGAAAATTGAGCTGAAACTTCAAAGAGCAATTGTTAACAAATCTCTGATGCAAAAAAAAAAATGCATACCTCCTCGACATTTATAAACACTAATTTCATCAATAAGAATATAAAGATCATCATCATCTTCTGTGTTTCCAGTAAATGACTGTCGTTGATGTTGTTGGCATTGAGTGATTGTTACACTGATATATAGGACAAATGTGATAAGAAATAGTGAGTTGACATTGTTGCTGTTAGTTCGGCTTACTGAATTCAACCATAAACCGTCCAAAACAGACATATTATTTACCTAAACTATCCATAAATTTAAGAAAAAAGAAAAAAAAAGGAAGTTTAAGTGGTAGTAGCAATATCAACAACAATAAGAAGAGAAAACAGATGATTAGGGATTGCAATGGTAGTTGAATGAATGAATATGTTCTTTCATCCAGAAAATGATGTTGAACAACGATTACCAATCGCAACGACGTACAAACGGTACTGCGCTGAAAATCGGTCGGGAACGATCACAACAATACATATACAATTAATTCACCGATCCTATTTGATCCTAAAATCGATTATTGTTTTCTATCAACGAATTTAACCGATAAATGAACAATAAACGTGTTTGTTGACCGTCTCGGTAACTTTGTAATTAATATTTATCACTATCAATCAGTAAAACCACTACTTGCTTCAGTTATCCTTTCCAGCGATTTTCATTTTAGGATTTCAAAAGTAAGTCTAGACTACTAGCAAATAGTAGAAGTTTATTTAACTTAGACCGATAGAGAAAGTCAGTAAGTAGTTTTAGATCTTTTGAATTTTTTTTTCCGCCGAAAACAAAACAATGTTAAATATGAAAATAGCTAAAGCGGTAACAGTGTTTCTTCATCGAAACGGAAATTTTATACTTAATTACTTCTTTAAGTCTTCAGTTCAAATCAGTAGAAAATGAAGAATGTGATGATGGAATGTGCATTAAATGTATCTGGCTAGATTGATTCTATACATTCACAAATTTAAAACGAATTAATAATTTTTTTGGCAAAATTATTTTAGTTTATGAAGTTTCACTGTGGAATTTTGCAGAAAGAGGAAAAAAGAAGATTCATGGCTTTTTTTTTTTTTTAGATATAGAGAAAACCTCATCAAAATTTAATAACACATTTTGAAAAAGTCAGACTTAGCAAACTGAAATTNNAAATTCTAAAAAAAAAAAAGAAGCAACTATTATTATTTTCATGCAAACGAGAAAAATAGAAGCAGATTTACAAGAGCTCAGTTTTCTTTTCACACTATTTTTTATCTCTCATCTATTTTGAAATTTATTTTGCTGAGGTCAGAACAATGACATTCGGAAAAGTTATTACAAATGAACGGAATTTAAATTTCCTCTTTCATTACGTCTTACAATGTCTGTCCTTCGCTTATTTCTAATTTCTATTCAAAATTGATCAATTTAATGTTGGAATAAAGCACTTTTATTGCAAGCAAAATATGCTAGACTAGTAACAGTAGAATCCAGAATGTAATCTGAGCTCAGATTCTCATTTATTTTAACAAATACACTCCTATACTCTCCAAATAGTTCTTAATTCGATATTATTTTGTTGAATCCGTCGAATCTCTCTTGAATTTTTCGTGCAGGTGTTAATTTCATTACACTACTCAACAGGTAATTGTAACCGAAAGATTTTGCAGGCTTTCAACACTCGTGCACATATTAAGTGGTCCTGATGGACTGGTAACATTTTCTGATCTCTAATCGATTGCGAATATTGATGTGAAGTTTTATCATAATTTATAAATTTGTTAATCATTTATCACAATAAATTCCCAAAATTCAGATGAAACAATGAAAGCACTTAAAGAACATCAAATGTTAATGTGTGCAGGCATAAATATATACAAAGTTGCACTGGCTTCCTAATTTAGGTAAACCGTTTCCTGAGTACTTTTATCACCTGCCAATGAATGAATTCCATATCTTTTGATTCAAAACTTTAACAACTTTTCTTCTTATCAAAAATTTACAATAAACGAACAACTGAATAGCAATAATAGTGTTGGTGGCGCAAGTTTCAAGGGACGTATTGTGATGCAAAACGGTCATGGCCATTAACTACGAGAATCGCAATTTTTCTAATTTTGAAATTTTGAAAAAAATTGTGAAAATTTATTTCAATTATGAATATCAGTAAAACAGGGAATTCAATATAATATGAAGTATTAATTGATCAAATATTGGGAATTTCAGGAGTGACAAATATAGATCTCTAATGTGTGTGAATTTCTTAATATATAGCAATAAAGGAAGCACTAATTTCAAGGATTTTGAAGTGGACTGAAGATTAAAGAGCACTCAAAATGCTTCAGGGTAGATTCTTATCGTTGCAAATTTGAAAGTAACTGGCTCTGAGAGTGGTGAACATTAATTCAATCTGTCCACCACCTTGCAACTGTGGTGTAAAATCTTCGATAAGTCGAATTTCAGCACCTAAATGTTGTAGCTGAGCGCGGACAGTTACGTATACGAATGCCGGAAGAAGATCGTCCGTTGTCCAGATGTGACTATCACCAGCCGGTGCAAACTGAGACACACACTAAAAAATATTTAATATTATTTTCTAAATTATTATATAATCAAAAATGGAAGCACAAATGTTCTCAGCTACTAATCAGCCGTGCTATCATTCCGGAACAATGAGCGGAAGATTGTTTTACTCCATTCCACCACTGAAATTTCTTCGATACTTCGCTCTAAATTTATTTTTGTCACATGAAATAAATTCATTAATTTAATAAGCTAATTTTTCAATTGATCATAAAAAGCTTTATTGCATCTGAAATATATATTAACTCATTGAGCAACTCAGAAATGTCTTTTCTTAAGACAGATTTAATTCTGTACTATGAACATTTCTGTCAAGTATCCTATCAAATTCATTTCAAAATGTTCGTTGAACTCTCTGTCGGTAAGTTTGTTACCTGAAGAATATTCGTAATAATGTAATTAATCTCTTTGGTATAATGCAATTACAGACTTCCTTTAATGTTTGCCAAAACTAAATTATATCTTTAGAATATATCAAAACAAAAAGAGCCGAATAACTGAGGAAGCAAGTCAGAATGTTTTGGATCTTTAGAAGGAAAATATCCGGCTTACTCCTAATTAATTCTTAATAAGATGTTAACCACACGACATTTTGCAGAACAATGAAACGGCAAAGCAATTTACTATATCCGATGCTTGCTTTGGAAAACAAAAACAAAACAGGGGAAAAGAAAGAGCATGTTTATCAGTATAATAAGCATTAATAATAGCATAATTAGTTCAGCGTGTAGATGTTCTAACTTATCACAGCTGATAGTTTTCGATAACCAAGTTTTTTTTTAAAGGCTAAAAAGACTTTTTTTCTTCAATTTTACACTAACATTGTTATCAGCTAGTGTTTCCTCATTCAACGAGCTATTAAATATAGCAGTAATTCAGTAATTAAGTACAACCGGACAACTCACTAATTATGTATCATTCGATTGAATTTGTAAAACATTTGCAAAAGTAATGTATACTTCTGGTAAGAATGCATTTCACATGAAGCAGTGATAATTAGTCTATCCGGTGTTGCAAGTTTGTTGCAATTAACGATAGCATCAGAATCAAGCAATGCACTCTCGAAGGTCAAACATTTCCTGCTGCACCAACCTGTCATCA
>PQVD01003915.1:0-14405 GCA_003012265.1 Setaria equina
GCTGTTGAAAATATCTTTAAAAGCTTTTTTTTTTTTCTTTCTTTAGGATAAACTCTCTTTGAGTTAACTTTCCCAGAAGGATTTATTTCAAGCTTTCAAAAAATTACCACAAATTTATGAAAAGTTTCATTTGAAGACAATATCCAATATCAGCTTCTTTATTTACAACACTTTATATGATTGAGTTTAATCAGTCAGGCACTTGTTCTCTCGGTTCAAACAACTTTCCCCTGAAATTTAATGGAACTTATCCGTCCTATTTAACTTTACAGGATATGTTAACACATATTCAAGAAAGTTCTTCGGTTTTATTTCAGTTAACCTTATACTGAGTTTCACGTTAGTTTTTACATGTTATATAAAATAATTGGTGAGAGTGGCAGTCAGTACATTAAAAATTGTGCTTTGTTGAGGTTAATTATTATAACTACCTTGCCAAACTGAGCTTTGATTTCATCAACTGTGCAATGTAATCTAATTTATCTTCCTAATTAACTTGACACTGAATATTATTTGTTCTAAATAGACAACAGAAATACCCACCTCACCTTACTCAACCCAATTACTCAGCAAATTAATCACCCTCTTGCCCGCCCACACATCCTAAACCTTCTCTTATATGGACGAGTTAAAAAGAGGGACTCGTCCCGTGTGTTAGTGATTAATCGTTATTGCTTCCGGATATGCCGGGTCTAGTTGGTTCTCTTTCCGGTTTGCATATTTACGAGTCATGTGTACATGTCGCTGTTTATTTGATTTTGCATTGCTCAGATGGTTGGACTCCTGGCTGAAAAATAATCTTTTTGTGATTTAGAAAAAATTGTCCACGTGATGATGCTCTCTTCACGTGACGACGCCATTTTACGTGATGTTACTTTGCGTGACGGTGATACTTTACATGATGATATCACTTTATTTTACGTGACGGTATTACTTTACTGGTTCATTATGGATCATTTTACTCCGGCCAATCAGAAATAGTTCTTTTGTTTTCTTTTTTCTTGCAGTGTCATTTGGATATATTTAATGATTCAGTAATGACAAAAGAATTTGTTGGGTATAGACTTATCTTTTTTTCTTTCACCAAAATTTAGTGACATATCATTGGTTCATGAAGTATAAACATATCAGTGGACTTCCTACTCGTTTTCTAATTACTATACAAGGATTGATTAATCTAATCTATTCACTTAGTAGTAATCCGGAAAATGAGAAACAAACATGATCTGTGTTGCATTCCGGTGCTGCTCTTGCTTGTCATCATCTGCTGGAAGAATATTTTCTGTTCTTTATCGATTCTTCTTTGATCATTCTTTCAAAGCATCAGCGACAGTGATAGCAGTTGCTCTACACATCTTCAAGCTCTCTTTCAGTATCTGTTACTCCTTGTATGTCAGTGTATGTTGATGTATGTCAATACATCTCAATAATAACTTCATGTATGCAGAATATATGTATGTGTATGTCAACAGTATATACGTTTGTATGAGATGTATGTGATCGTAAAAAATTAGTATTTATATCATGTTACCAATATATTATTACAGCATGCTTGCATATTAATTAAATCCATGATTTGAAACACGTGCTAGAAGTTGATTACCGCGTGAACTTCATTCATGTGAGCCATTGAACATGCATTAGTAATGGCGCAAAATATGTCTTAATAATATCACTATTACGTAAGAATTCATCATAATTTCTTTTGTGAATCTAGTCACTGGATATAATTCTTCTACATTGAAAAGATGTGATATCGATATGAATTTTCGCTAGATTTTCCCTTTCAAAATTTTTAAATTTTCCATCATTTCAAACCTTGAAATGGTTATATCATTTTAAAACTTCATTAAAAAATTTTTGCAGTTATTGTTTTTTATTTTAGCATAATTAATTCTCGAGAGGAAAAAAAAAGAACGTTTATTATGTCTCTCTTTCCCTCCGTATTTTCCTCTCCTTTCTCTTTCAAAGAACCTTTCGTTTTTTTTTTTCCTTTCAAATTTTAGCATTTGAAACTAGTTTGTGTGTTATCTCCATGCTGCTGTATATTTTAATTGTTATCATATCTTAACAATGAACTGTCAATTTATATTCAGCTCGTCCTCCCTTTCCTTTCTTCCTTATCCAATCAGTTCTATTTCAGTTCCACTTGTTCTGCTTGTTTGGAAAGTGTTCGTTTATTCACGTCTTTCCTCCAATCGCTTATCACTTGTTATCATTATGATTCATTGTTAATGTTTGCTCCTTTATCGTTATTCCCTAAGAAATTTCTACTCCAGCTTTTGATGCTTTCAGTTGTCATTGTGGTACTTCCAACTTTCAGTGTTGCCTTATTTAATGTTTTACAATTGATCCCATGTGTAATAATCGTTCTTGATGAGCAGCACCATGATGTCAGTTGATCAATATGATGAAAAGTTTCGGTGCATGCAGTGTATACTTGTTTCTGTTTTTGTATGTTGTTTAGATACACGTTGTTTTATATATTCATCGTTCAGTTTCACTGCATTTTGAACTTCTCTTTAATATAGACAGTGAATTATTACCCGTAAATACACATAAATGTTAAATGTTATAGCAATTAGTAATGCCATGCAATGATTACTAAAAGTTTCTCGTCTCATTCTTGATATGGTTACTTCGATTTGATAATTTTGGTAGTTTTTTGCTGCAACTGTTTTAATTTCGGCGTTAGAGCTTATGATAATTTATTATATAGATTCAAGCTTAACCTTTGGTTTATTAATATCCATTATTTATTCCAGGCACGTTTGTAAATTCATACGCTTTCATTTGCATTTATCAGTTGCTGTCAAGAATAATTGCGGCTAAAAACAGTATCGACGGTGTTAATATCAGCCTCACAAAGTGATTGTCAGTTGAACGTGTCATAATTTATCGACCGATTTTATAAGTTTTGGTCATTCTTCATTCTTTTGCCTCATATCTTTTGTGCTGTCGATCATCTATCCCATTACAGTTGGTACTTTATTGCATGGAACAATCATAGAGCCGTATTTGCTGCTGTTATACGGACGAAAAAAAAATGTCGAAATCTTCAAAAGTAGTCATTTCTATTACACTTTTCATATTTGTTACATCGGTGGAATATCTTGAAGGTATTGCCGCAGCAGGAAATAAAGGTGAATATTTTTTTTAACAGTAACTTTCTCACGTTGCATCTTTCGGGATGTTAATAGCTAAAAGTGACAGTGCTATTTTGTAAGGTGCTGTAGGTTCAGGTAAAGGCAGTGGTTTGTGTGACCAACCATAAATAGATTTTTATAATTATTTTAAACTTTCTAATTCTATTAGAAGTTGTCCTAAGGTTTAGATATTCTCAGGCGACATTCGTTATAAATTGCATCTTCTTTTTTTTATATATAATGCTTTCATAGTTACAATAACGACCAAAATAATTTCAAAGTGTTGTCTTAATATTAATGATTTTTTTACTGTTTATAGAATGTTCTGCTGAGAATCAATTCAAGTGTAACAGCGGGAGATGTATCCCACTCTCATGGCGTTGTGACGGTGACGAAGATTGCCCGGATGGTGATGATGAAGAAAAGTGTTGTAAGTTTATATACTTCAACCTATACGTTGTTTAATTTTTTTAACATTTACTTTATAGGTGCAGGCATTTTTATTTTCATTGAATTTTTTAATAAATACAGTTTTGTGCACCTGGTTTCCTTTTGAAATATTGAGAAAATATATGTTTTTGCTATTTGTGTTTTTTGTCATGGCAGCTAAAACATTCGTCAGGTAATTCTTTCCTTTTAAGTTTGAAAAATATTTTTTAGCGGATTATGAGTTTTTTGTTTTAGCACGAATATCTTGTAAAGTGGATAGAGAATTTGAATGTCTCGGTGATTCAACGGGTCTTCCGCTATATACATCGAAAATCCGGGATTTTCCGGCTCGGTGTATTCCGAAAACTTGGGTTTGTGACGGAGAAGCTGACTGTCGTGATTCTTCAGATGAGAAAGGATGTCAAAGTGTGTAAAATATATAGTTGCATAAATAGTTTAAATTAAATTATAAGTTGGTGAGAAATATATACATCGATATAGTCCTGAAAATTGTTATGTAACCAAGTATTGATTCTTTTTGTGTGCAAGCTAACTAAGAAATGTAAGAGGACTTTACTCCTGGTTCAAAAGCATGCTAGTCTTATTCGATGTTTGTCAGTGGACAGAGATATCGTAGTTAGGTAGAAAATTTCATTAACTTTTTGAATAGTAAAACTGAAATAGCCATAGTCTTTCAGATATAACATGTGAAAAAGATCAGTTCGTTTGTGAGGAATATAAAGGTCATGCTAGAATGTGTATCCCAATGACTTGGAAATGTGATGGACAAAATGATTGCGTAGATATGTCCGATGAAAAGGATTGCCAAAAGACCAGAACATGTGGCACAAACGAATTTCAGTATGAATTTGCAGATACTGATTTACAGTGCTCTCTTTACTTTTTTTTAATTTTCGTTGGCAGTGTAGCAGTAATTTCTGTCATTCGGACGTCTCATGTGAAAGATTGTCTCCATCTTGAGTGGGCATTTCTTTGGACAGAGCATTTCTTTTTTTTTTTTTTTTTCATTTATTCTAATTCAGATGTGATAACGGTGTGTGCATATTTAAAAATTGGCTTTGTGATGGTGATGATGATTGCGGTGATGGTTCGGATGAGGATCATGAAAAGTGCCCAAATACAACTTGTGACGCCACAGAAAAATTTCAGGTCTAGTTTGTTTTGAGTTGCTAATTACTGATAACCATTGTCTTATTGTGATCGGCATCATTTTTACATTGCGAAATTGCCATTTATTTTATGAACAGTGTTATTTTAGTGTCGATCAGGCGGAACGTGCATTCCGCGAATGTGGGTCTGTGATGGTGAAGCAGATTGCAAGGATCATTCGGATGAGATGGAATGTTCAGACATTGGTGCAGTTATAAGTCAGCATCCACACATGGTCACATGTCATCATAGTTTTGTAAGTTTTTTTTTTTTTTTTTTTTCTTTTTTTTCGCCAACTTATGATACGTTTGCATAGTTGTCGTTGTGACGGCAGAGGCGACTGCGGAAGTATACTTTGTGTGAATTTAGTGCTAAGCATGCTTCAAATAGTATCCATTATCATATTGAAAAAATTAATTTGCATTGGTGGTCAGAAGTAATGCTTTCGAAGGATGGAAGGCTGATTTTTCCATAATTTTTATCCTTCCGCCTTATTTTACTTTGTTTCTCATTTTGAGTGAAAAGCAGTATTTATTGGGAATATACTACTGAATAGCAGTAAATTGTTGAAGTTTCGATTAAAAAGTTGTAAAAGGAATTAGTGCGTTATCCTTTAATGTATAATATCAATAAACATGCCATTTATTTAGCTTCTTTCATTGATTATTAGTGGGCTAAAATCTTCTTTAACTTATTCTGTGGAAGGCATTGACAATTTGGAGACTCTGGTTAAATGTTCAGGAATTTCGATGTCGGAATGGAGGTCACTGCATCAACAAGGCGTGGAAGTGTGATGGTGAAATGGATTGTGCGGATGGTTCGGATGAAGAAAACTGTAATATTTCGCTTTTGACATTCAAAAAGTTTAAATGTGTGATTTTAATACACGTACATCTAATAACAGCATCAGCTGCTTTTGATGGAAATCGGCATCCTTTGAGGTTGGAAACTATTTCAAATTGTAGTTCGATGTGTCATAATAAAGTTGGTTTTTCTTCATACCTGCAGTAAGAGATGAAGTAAATTATTAATATGATTTAAGGCAGTCGTGAAATCCATGGAACTCAAGATAAGGAGATATACTGTATATGCTTATTTTCAGGTGATAAGCGTGCTTGTACAGCTAATGAGAAAACTTGCGATATGGGAAGATGTTTTCCCGCGAGCAAATGGTGTGATGGTTTCGATGACTGTCTTGACGGAGCGGATGAAAAAGATTGCACAGTACCTGTCAAGCGTATGTTTCATCTATTGTTTCTGCAGCAAAAAGCAGTAGTGATCATCTTTTAAGAGTAATATGGTAATGTGATTCAAAATCTCTTTTGGCATTCAGTTCGAATCCAAGACATTGTTGTCCTTCGGCACTTTTTCACACCGAATGTTCTATTATCCAATTTGCATTTTCTAGAAGCAGAAAATGAAATGGATTAATTCCTATTGACCTCTCGTTCTAAACATAGGTCTCATCTTAAAAGACTGTTTGCAAGCTAAAAGATTATCTCTTAGCTGTTCTGTTATCATCGGAAGATTTTCATACATATTGGAAGGATGGATTTGGCTATGCTAATAATGGTAATTTGCATTTTTTTTTTCTTTTCAGCCGAGCAGTGCGACGAAAATACGGAATATCGTTGCCCAGGAACTCCTCTGCAGTGTATCAAACTGGAAGATTTGTGTGTTGATGGAAAACCAAATAATGATTGCTTGAAATCCGTTTGCTCTTCTCATTTCAATTTAAGTAAGGAAAATTTTTTTCTCTCCAGGCTGGAAGTAAATGATGCCATATCTTTCGTGTGCTCTTTATTGAATAAAGTATTATGAAGCAAGTTATTCTATACTATTCGATTTTTCAATCTGCCATTTGTTCTGATCACTTTTTAATCGGTTGATTTGAGCCATAATATTGCTTCTCCGGTCTGGAAGTTATCTCAAGCTGACTCTTCAAAATCCCAGTGCTTGTTCTTAATCATAGAGGAGCAGGGTCTTCTTAGCTTTTTCGAAAATTTGGAAATGTGAGACACTTCAACATTGTTCACTTACATTGTTTAGTAAGTACTATCTACTGACTGAATCAGATTCTAGCCAGTAACAGCTAAGATATAATAGGTATAGCATAGGTTAAAATTTTAATAGCCATTGCCTACAAAGATTTTTTTGTTGATATTATTTTTGACATATCATTTTTGTTTATCGTAAGGCCTTTCCAGCGCTGTGCGATGACTCATCAAACAATCATTGTAAATGTCGAACAACAAATTTTAATGGTACTATTTGTCATTGCCCTCGTGGCTTTGAGTTGAAAGGAAGGAGTTGTGTAGGTTAGTTTATTTTCATTGAGGTTCTTGCGATGGGTGAAGTTTTTTTTATAATTTATGTTATTTGCTAAATCGTTCATATTTTGGTTGAGGTATATCTAATTTTCGTTTTATTCTCTACCATCAAAAATTGCAAATTTCCAAATAAGAATATTTCCCGCATTATTAACATACTGAATTAAAATGTCAATAAGCAAAAGTGTCGATTGTGAAAGATGAGATTGGTTCTACAGTAGAAGTAATTTATTATTAGTGATAGAGTATCCTGAGACGTTTAGTTTGGTCTTATCTTTTAATGGGAGGAGGTTGATTTTAGTAACTTTTTTTCCAAATATGGAAGTGAGACCGAGAAATAAGTATTTGTTTCAAACTGTTGCAAAACTTCCGCGGTTCCAGTTGATTCAATAAGCCATTTTTTCATTTCAGCATTCTTCAAAATTTTTTTTTGTGTTTAACTAACTGACACTTATGTCCAGATATCGATGAGTGCGCTCAGATTGGAATATGTGCCCAGAAATGTATTAATTTGCCAGGTGGATATGTTTGTGAATGTTATCCCGGCTATCACCTCACGATGGGCAGGTTATCTTTCATTTACTTGTATTACTTTTACATTTACATGAGTGAATGAGTTTTTCTGGCTCTTTTTCTTGTACCGTATTTCAAAATGTCTTTACCGTTTTAATGGATATGAAGAAAACGAAAGCTTCCTGTTCTTTATTAATTCAGTGTATTATTAGTGAATCAGAATAAAATTACATTGTCGAGTCATTTGCAGATCGACCGGCAATACAAACAAAAGTGGAGGCGTATGTCGAGCGAAAGGTAGCGATCCATTACTACTGCTTTCAAATAGAGCTGCTATCCGAAGATTTGACTTGGTTACGAATAAATATGAGCCACTTGTTGCGAAGCTTGATTCTGCAGTGGCAATGGACTTTCTCCACAGGTTAGCGAAGTCTTTGTACTTCTCTGGGCAATAAATACGTACTGAATTTTTTTTTTTTTTTTTTTAGGGTATTTTTTTTTTTTTTTTTTTTTTTGGAATTAGTTGATTAGAATTATCTCTAAGATCTGCTTATTTTGTGTTTCAAACAGTTGGAGATGATGGAATTTTTTTTCACTAACAGAATTTGCACATTGTGTGAGACAAAATTTATAGCTTAGATGTTTGTGATTGATTTCATACGACGATTACTGCAGTTGTATTTTCTTGGAAAATTTATAGTTAAGAAATTTGTAGTCAGGAGCAAAGAAAATATCTGTATAAAGATCGACGATCTGCGATAAAATGCGCTTTTCTTTTCTTACGTTTGAGTTGAATATTCAAGAAAGTAGCTTTTAACTTTTATAATTCCAGAAGAAGTGTTGAAGTCTGTTTCTTGTTCCGTTCAATTTTAGAAATTTAGCTTTCTATATTTTTTAAGGAACGACACACTGATTTGGTCGGATGTCTCGCAGGAGAAGATTATGATATGCCATATGGGTAAAGGGTTGAAGACTTTGGAAGATGTACGCGGCTGTGCTGAAGGAGAGCATAATATAACGCTTATTGATAAAGACGTCTCTACACCGGATGGTTTAGCAGTTGATTGGGTCCATCAGTTGTTATTTTGGACTGATACTGGTCTTGACCAGGTAAACATTTGCAGATTATTTAAAAAATAGGATAATTGACAGTTATAAACTGCCAACTGATTTAATTTATGTTGATTATAGATCAATGTTTTGGATCTTGTAACACGTAAAAGGCGAACTTTGTTTTCTGAGAATCTAGATGAACCACGTGCGATTGCTGTAGATCCGTTAAGAGGATTGATTTTCTGGACTGATTGGGGTTTGAGTGCTCGAATTGAACGCGCTGGCATGGATGGCAACAACAGAACGGTAATTTAAACTGAAAGCTTTTTAAAAGTTTCATTTTTAATTTTTCAATAGTGATTATTTTAATTATTTACATTTCAACATTTAATATATAGAGAATTCATTTAGAAAGCATTTTTTCAACGAGCATTTTACGTATGCGTATGATAGCTCTTTTGTGGGATGCAAATGTTGACACATTTTTTTAGTTGCTGTTTCGTGTTAAAGTTTCTGGTCTTTTTTCCCTAGAAAAAAGGCAAGATTTTTTTTATGGTTCAGATTGCTCCTGATTGCTTAAAAAGGCGTGGAATGTGGTGTCTCATTTTGCCATTAAAATGAAAAACTTTTCCAGACGATAATTTCCGGTGAAATGATTAAATGGCCGAATGGTTTGGCTTTGGATATCCTTGAACAAAGACTTTATTGGGCAGATGCGAAAGTGAAATTAATTATGTCTTGCGATTACTGGGGACAGCATATCAGGCTTGTGCTTCGTTCACATGAGCGTGTAAAGCACCCATTTTCGTTAACTGTTTTCGAGGAGCGTCTTTATTGGACAGACTGGGATCAGGAAGGAGTTCTTACTGCTAATAAATTTACCGGAAGTGATTTCAAAACGGTAAGCAGCATTTATCTTTTTTGATATTAGAGATCTTTGCGCTTTCCAGCATTTTTTTTCAAAATTTGGTAGTGAAATTTAGAAAATTTGTGCTTCGATTCCTTTTTTTGCTTACGAGCAGTGATGTGCGTTCCTCATTCCTTCAGGTAATGAATGGTGTTTCTGGCCCTATGACAGTTAGGGTATATCATGAATTGGCTCAACCAGATCATCCTAATAAATGTGCCAGCCATGATTGTGAACACATTTGCCTTCCTAGGGCTCATCTACGTATGTTTTTCATTATTCGTATCATCGTGAAATTTTTGGATAAGTTACGACTTGTTTCATTACTGTTTTATATTTTTGAGTGGATTTATTTACGACACCAACTTCAGGAGCAATTTCTTTTTCTTTTTTTGCTGGAAGGCTTACATTAATTGATTTCAGGATTTACTTCGCATTATTCACCTCATCTACTATATTTTTCTAGAATTGTTCAAGTTGTAGTGTGTGTAGCTCTGATTAAGAGCACGGCAGTCAAATAGATCGTTCCTTGTCCTTCAGATTTTTAATAACTGAAATCCTGACCACTTCTACGCAAACTTATTATTAAATGAACATTGATTTTTTTCTAGCCGTAAATAAAGATGCTCATTTTCTTCTGAAAGGGCGCCCTTATACATGTGCTTGTATGAATGGTTTCGTTGTAAGCTTGGAAAATGAAAATTATTGCGTTTCGGAATCGGCTGCTAGTGAAGGTGATGCTTTCCTGTTGATCTTATGACTTTATGATTTTGCTTGTTGAAATTGAAATGGAAATTCTCGCTTTCAAGATCCCTATTGAATATCTATCTAAATAATAGCTAAGTATTTTCCTGATCAAATTTTTAATAAAATTTTTTTGGCGCTGGTTTGTTTTTCTCCTTATGTTTATTTTAATTTAGTTTCGTTATTCACATTATTTTATTTAAATTTATTTTATTTCTTTCATTTATGTTACATTATATTATTTCAGGTAGCAAGTCAGATGGTTCATCACCTCTTTCTTTCTCCTCTATATTTTTGCTACTAGTTGTTTCTTCAGCAACTGTAGCGGTAAGTTTAGATATGTAATTTTGGTAGTATTATAATGTGGATAGGCTAGGATTTTATTTCCGTTGGCGGCGAGCTCTTTTAACCTTTTAACCTATTTCCTGAAAGTAAAAATAGGTACCTCATGTTTTTGAAACTTCTATTGGACCTGTTCGAATAACATCTTTCTCGACCAGAACGTTAGAAAAAAATTTTTTTATCTGAAATAGTTGAGAATCATAATGTTTTAAGGGTTATTTATGGTACCGTAAGCGACCAACAAGCTTTGCAGTACTTCATGTGGATAATCCGGTGTATAGACGTACTGTAGAAGAAGTTGACGCTGATATGGACCCATTTGCTGACGGTAAGGGTCAATTTTTGTAACCATTGTTTTGTTTAGCAGTCGCTGGTAAATTTTCCCATATAAAAATTGTGGTGCTTGTGGTCATGAATGTTCTTTCTTTCTCCAACTTGCATTTTTTTTACAAGCTGTTACGTAAGCCTTTTTTTCGGGATACATGTCTCTCTTGTTTGTTGTAGTTTTTTTTTTCTTGAATAATGTGGTATAAATCCAACAATTTTTTTCAACGTATATGTTTATTTTCTTCTTCCGTAACTTGCTTTCGAAATAGTATTTTCCTTAGCTATTTATATTCTTAAATTGTGCTCAGTAAATACCTTTCCCCCGGAAATCTTTTTGTATGGCATTCTTGATGTAAGCTTTATGAATTCAATTTTCAGCTTCCTCTAATTCAAACGGAATTCAGCGTGGCGTGAAACTTGTCATTGATCAGGAACAGCAGTGGAAGTATAATCCCGTTAGTGCTCCGCCATCGGCAGGATCAAGTACTTTACTTAGCATACCGGTAATTTTTATTCAAAAAAAAGTTATGAATATCGACTGTTGAAAGTTGCAATAGCGTTTTCATTTTCAACACAACTTAGTTGTTGTCCTTAAACAGTTGTAGATATTTTGATTTTGTACTATAAACAACATACTCTAAATCATTCCTGAGCTGCTTTAGATGCTCTAAATTTTGGTACTTCATTTTCTCTATGACTGTTAATTTGGGAGATATTTCGGCGCTTTATATCCTTTGATTTTTGGGTCTTCTTTCAGTTTCCGATATTTTTACCTCTAAGTTCAGTTTACTTGAGTGCCAAAGATTAGCCACATTTTTCGTAATTAAGAGCTCCTGTTCGATCCTCTTACTAGAAATAATTCAAATTATAGACTGAGTCAATGACTGCTCCCCTGACGTCATCGATGGTTGGTTGATATAATTATGGCAAAGTGAGAGAATGCTTATGAGTCACCTCACATTTGTGACGATCTGCAAATAACAATGCATCTCTTCCGGTTTACCGATTCATCACATGTTTTTCCGCTTAGTTATTCATTACAGGTAACTTTTTGTTCATTGTTTCCTGTTTTGCATGTACATTTTACCATGTTTAGGTGGTCTTTTAATTAGATGTGCTCTCTTCTTGGCTCTTCTCCCCCTTTATTCAGGTGGAAAAGTCCATTTTGCTCATGGTCGGTGAATGACACAGATTTCAAATTAAAGTTTTGAGATAGGCTTGTGCCCTCGTTTAATTTTTCGTGCTGTCATTGTTTATTACCGAAAATTAAAAATTGTTTCGATTTATTCGAAGTGTTTGTTTCATTTTCTGACGAGACATACTCTTTCATTAATGAGTTAATAATTTAGTTTGTAGAAAGAACCTGCGTGCGCAAAGGTGTACGTGTGGTACTGCTTATCTTCAGGTTTGTTCAGCACTTAAATTCTTTTTTACTGGTTTTCAATAATCTTAAGGAAATGCAATTCATTTCGAACTTTCAATTCTGATTTGTTATTTTTTCGCTTCTCTCTTTTGCTTAGAGTTTATGGTTTATGATCGCAATGACCCGTTTTTATGTGGGCTTAGTATATATTTTTCATTTTAACTCTATTGTATATTTTGAATTGTATAACTATAACCTGTTAAATACATTATTCTAGAGTCAGCTTCACATTTTAGTAATTTCCGCATTGTTTGTTTATGTATCATCTTTCCTTGTTTTCCAGTTTTATAGTCTGTAGCTTTCATTTTTCCCTTTCACCTTCTCTCGTCCCTCCATTTCTTTGCTCATTCTGAGTCCCTGAATTAATCGCCATATTAAAACGGTGGATTTTTCAGCGGTATTCTGGATTTGAATATTTTTTTTAAATTTATGATATTGATATTTTCTTCTTTGTGCGACACACTTGTTAGACAGGGTTGGTAGATGTGTGACTTTTTTTACACCCTTTTATGATTTGTGAATTTGTGCAGACTTAAAATAAATTGAAACCCTTTTGGGGACATTCTCATTATCCAGCATCACAGATAATGGCTTGACTTACTTCTGTGATTCAAATATTAAGCCTTCTGTACTAGCAAGCAGATGCTATTCACGCAATTATCTATTCGATAAGCAAAATTTATTACACATATAACGGTGAAAAGTTAACATATAAACATGAAGTGATGCATTGTTGTTTGGTCGTCTAGCTGGTTTTTTTTCTTTTTTTTTTTTTTAAATTACTTTCCTGCACATTTATTTCATATGGATATTTACCCTTAAAAAATTTAAGTCGCTATTTTCCATATTTTACTTTGATAGCTTCCTTTGAAGAAATGTAAATCATGTTTCCAGTCTATGTTTCTGTCATACTTATGTTTGCTACCGTCTTGTTTAATGAGTATTTATATAGTCTGAGGTATTCTCAGCTTTATTTTGCGTTTCACTATGATAAATGTATATGTTCTAGCTTATTGGAAGTTTGATTGTATGCATTATAAAGCCAATTGCATATGGAAGAATAGCTATGATCAAAACTGAAGATTCGACAAGTCTTAAAAAATACAATTTCGACAAGGGTATCGATGCGTTATTTTTCATTCGCTTTGGTTTTTATTCTTTTATCATGCTGGGCTTCTTTTTTCTTGTCGTCACCGATTTCCTCCATTTTATCATTTCCAGAAACACTCTTCGGCTTCGGTCCTACCGCGGTCTTTTCTGACTCTGTAGATAAGATATTTTCCAGAAAAGTCCTTAAAAAGAGAATTCCTCAAATCCCTATTTTACTTAATATCTACATATTTTAGAGGAGAGGGGAAGAAGGACGAGAAAGAGAGACTGAAAAAATAATATGTGAGAATTTTTAAAGGTAAATCGGTTTAGATAATAATATTAATCAAGTATAAGATTGGAACTTGAACTTAAGTGCGGCATATATTGCAATCTACTAACTAGTTCGCATCTTTTCTGGAGTGGTTATTTGTGCTACTGTAGCACCTAATTTCGTCGAATTATTTTTCGCGGTTTTTTCTTGCTCAATTTCGCGATTTTCCACTGGCTGTGACTCAGCCTTTATTTCGTTTTTTACCCTGTTATATGGTTCAGGTTTCTTTTCTTTAGGTTTACCATTTCTCAGTTTACTTATCGTTTTCGTCTGTTTTTCCACCGATAACTGCAAAAACTGTATTTGGTCTAGTTAGAAAATTTTTGATTATTCAGAATTGTGGTCGCTTACTGGGATTCGAAAAATTAGATGCACTGCAATTAAAAATAGGGAAAATTGAAAGAATTTGGAAAAAATTAAAATTTTAAGAAGTACTGGCAAATGAAAGATAAATAAAAAGACGGATAAATGTTTACTCTCGATGATTGTACCCAGTCAAGGGGTGTTGTAGCATCTTCAAATGTTGGGAATGTTGATTCGTTGACTTTTCTTCTCTCCACGTCATTCAGGTTTTGATTGTTTTTATTCTGCAAAAAAT
>PQVD01003920.1:0-19331 GCA_003012265.1 Setaria equina
AACTAAAAAAACAAATAAAAAATTTAAAATATTGTTAAATTACAAAAGCTAATAAGGAAAATTTTTTTTTTTTTTTTTTTTTTTTTTTTTTTTTGAAACTTAAAATTCAAAAAGACTTTTTGAAATCTCTGTCGAAAATTACGAGAAAAAAGAAGACTTTTCTTGTTGGCCTAAATGACAATCAGTTTGATAAAGTTGGAAATCAAAAAGAATCAATATGACTAACCAGCTGATCAATGAGGATTAAATGCCAGCTTTATTATATAGTGGAATATTCTAATAGACAAGTTTCTTCGCATTGTTTTCTGGTATTGAAATGATTCGAATTACCACAACCGCTGGAAAAGGAACTTTGAAAGTTTGTTAAAGAAAAGAAAAAGGAAAAAATACAATGCAAAATGAATCATTGAGTAATTTATCAACAGTGATAACAGAATGTTTTATCACCTGTCATTGGTGACATTCGTGAATTCACATGAAAAACAATAATACACTAAAGGGATGAAATCAATAGTTCTAAGTTTATGAACATGGGGATTTTTCGATGTATGAATTTTCGAAATGTCATTTTTTTGTATCATTTCGATTGATAATTTCATGAAAAAAAAAAAAAAAAGTTATCACCTGAAAATGAATCTTTCGCATCGACCTCTTGAGAAATTGTAGAACCACAAAACTTTTGTTTTTGAGCAGAGCCCAGTAAGAGCAGGAAGTAAACAAGCTTCTGGAAGTGTTTTAACTGTGGAACTTTCTTCATTCATTTCTGGATTAATATGTGTCATTGCTTCTTCATCCACAAACCATTTCTGTTTTGTCATAGTTTCTGAAGATTCGTGTGCTTCTGTTTCAGGAATTGATGGAAATAATGATAACGAATCAGGAGTTGATGAAGTTTGCATAATTGGTAGTGCCAGAAAAGGTGGTAAAAGTTGCACGGCTGTAGTTGTCGGATTTACCGGACTAGTTAATGTTGCTAATCCCAAAGTTGTTCTCGTTGCTGTTTCCGAAGTATTATTCGGAAAATCGCATAAAACTGCAAAATAACCCATTTCGTTAATGTGTTCAAAAAGATAATCTGAATTGAATTGAAGGTGATAGGTGGTTAATAATTGTCAGATTCCGGATCAATTCCGGATTAAATTTTTTCAGAAATTCCCAACCTTGTTTATTGTAATTTTTAAAGAAACGAATGTAACAATAGCTAGATACAAATTTTTATCACACTTCAGTAAATTTGAAATGAGAAGAAGTGAAAAAAGGAACCGATTCCATCCCTGCGTTGACACACTTTCGGTAGCAAGCAATTGATCCACATACATTCAAATGTTCCCATATCATCATCAGCTATAGAGATTTTTATCAGTGTTATAACTATCAATGATAGTGACATAATGATAGAAGTTATCCTGAAAGTGATGATAAAAATAAATTTACTTCAAATTTTAATTATTTTCATATTAAAGATAAGTTTTATCGAGTGGGAAATGCATTATTAATTTGATGGGTATTTTCAAATTTCTATCATGATAGAAAGAAATAACACCGAAAAGATTATTCATTATGGTGGCAAAGTGGATTGCATAATTTATGAAATAATATTTTTGGAAAGTTATCAAATGAGGAAACAGTAATAAATAAGCTAATCTAGTTATCATATCATTAATACTACTGCTTTCCTGAGATCCTTCCAGGTTTCCTTCTGTAAAAGCACTTACATTTTTCTTACTCAATTGTATGTACGAGTAGTCGGTCAATTAAATCCAGTAAATGTATATTTAAAACTGTAATTACCTTGGTAACGTGAACAGTAGAGGACAGAAAGACAACTTTTCAGAGAAACCAATCAACTAATGGTCAGATAAGGTCATGTAAGGTGATCGGAGAAACTTGCTTCAGCAAGTGATTTTTGTGATAAAAAGAAAAACGATTGAGAAGACTACTCGGAATGGAATGATCAAGGTGCAAATGCATTGTCAAATCGGGTTATTTCAGAACTGTAAAAGATAAGAGTTTATGCATCGAGCGATTCAGATAACGATGATTTGAACAGTTTAAGTAAATTTGTGATACTGAAGAACCGGAAAGCAGGAGTTTGTCACTTTGAAAGCTATATTTCCCAGCTTTTAAAGGTAACTTTATTGAATGCATCAAAGTGATTTATTTATTCGTTTTAGTTACATCACTATTCACTTTCTTTCACTGTGAAAGCATTTTTTTTTTTGTTTAAAATGGTTTAAAATGAGTAGCAAAATATCAATGAAAGAAGAAGCAAATGGAGATCATAGAGGAAAGAAAAGAAAAGCAGAAAATGATTGATTGTTGAATCAGGTATTCAACATTCGCTGGAATCTAGCACAGAAACTCGTATACGAGATGGACAGAAAACATGGTGAAGCTCAGAAAAAGTTGAATTACTGCTTCAAAACTACCTGAAAGTTTCTTCTGGTCTATTAAAAATAGATTGATCAGTGGTAAATATGTCATACAGTTAATGTGATATAGTCAATTTTGGAAGAAGATATCAGAGTCGTTTCATCGTTTTAATGTAATTTCTTCAATTATGAGAAATGTTATGAACAGATCCACCTGTTAATTCGTTTACGTTTTAAATTTAAATTATTATTATTAAATTATCAAAGTTCTGAATTATGCTAATCATGCTAGCCAGCAAAAATTTCAAACTTTCCCTTTATTAAGTACAAAAATACATTTTTATGGAGAAATGCTGCACTTCTTATTACAATGAACACTTAAATCACACTTGGTAGTGAAGATGACTACTGAACATCAAGATATTACAGCATGTACTTTTCGGTTTATCAAAGCAATAATGAACTATAATTTCATTCAAGTCGAAACTTTCGCTCTTTCCTTATTCAGTATAATAACGGAAGCATAGGAAGTGATGATGATATTTTTTCCCTATAACTGAAACTTTTTTCGAAATCATCAAGATGGCACCAGTTTTATCTTTCAACAATAAATTGCAATCAGGAAATGACCAAAGCTGAAATACATAGAGCACTCACTACTTTTCAAAAAAGAATCATTATGCTTAACAAACACATCTTCCTGCTCAACGATTAATACACAAATAGTGAAAATGGAGAAAATATTGCTTTGTAAATAAGAGATGATTTTGGTGGCACAGCTTGACAATAACGAGGCGAACAACTACTGACAACATCAGAGTTCACAGTAATTCGAACAAAAAACTTCACATTTCTTACTAGGACTTCAACGATTAACATACATCCAGCAGTGTTTTATTATACTCCTGAATACAAGGAGAAGAAATAAACGTATAATAAAAAAACTGGATAGAGCAATAAAGTACGCTTTTCACGTAGTTCTTCAACACAAAGAAGTGTACCAGCGCTATATACAGACCATAAAACACCGAAACAACCAACTGCTGTGGAGAACAGCCGAAACCTGCAAATATTTAAATGGATTTTTTCTTCCCAATAAATTTCCAGAAGATGAGTTATGATTCATACCATCTAAGATTTCTGTACTATGATGGACAAAAGTGACCTCGTTTCATCACTTTTGTTACACTCGAAAAAGAACTGCAATGCTCTCGAACTGCTTATAGAGCAAACTTTCCAGTATCAAAAAACTCATTCATTCTTTAGCTCAGCATATAAGCAAATTTAAAAAAGGATTTTTTTCTTTAATTCATAATTTAAATTCTTTTGGAATTAGAGTATAAGAAGTATAAGAAGAAAGATCAGGAAACCAAACCACAATGATATTCCTAATATTCTATGAGAAATTACCTTGACAAAATTGAAATAACTAAGCCTACAACCACTAAAGGTATGAGACAATAACCGACGATACCAAGCACTTGGCCATAGCCAACTTCTCCTCCCAAGGCTCGTGCTAGGAAAAACACAAAAAACGATCCAATAAACCAGATTGTTAAAATCCATGAAAGTACCTAAAAAATTTAACTGGACAGAATAAATCAAATTCACATTCCACCTTATTAATTATTCATTTCGTTGAATATTATGCTTGACATCCAGCAAATTTGAAAACATTTGCTGCACAAAAATCAACAAAACAGGAACTGAAAATTGTTAACTGTGAAATCAGTAAAATCACTGGAATTCTTTCTTGAAAAGTGTTTTTAAACTCTTTGCATTCTTATGTGAATGTTGCTGAATGCCTCGTTTAGAGAGACTTACAATCGTTCATATAAAAAACAAGAAAAATCGTACGCTTAGCTGCCCATACAGTGATAATAATGCATAAGTTGAAACAATAAACAACGGTCCCCAGAAATCGGGCGATTCTCGAACAATACATAATTTTAATCGGAAATAAGGTAGTGGAAATAATACACAAAGCACCTTATAATAGATATCCGACAGATCAATATCCAATTCTTCTCTGAATTTTAATATGAATTCAAAATTTTAAGCAAATGCTAATATTTTGGAAAGGTGCAAAAAAGGACTGAGAAGGTAACTTCCTGTACAGTGAAACTATTTTTGTAAGAGTGAACATCGTACTAAGAGAAGTTTAGTCAGAGAAAATCAATTGTGAGTGTTTTAACAAAGATTTAATGAAAAATGTGATTAATATTGTGAATGGTGCGTACTAAAAAAATTTGCTGCACATTTCTTACAAACTTTAGCAGAGATCTCTAAGCATCACCTCCACCAAATACATCTACAAAACTATCAGATGTAAATTAAATGACACTTACAATAATGGTTTTTGAAAATCGACAATATTATCATCAGTATCTAGAAGCCAACCAAATCCTCGATTTTCAAGAAAACGAGTCGTATAACCACTTTGATGCCTTCCATCAGAACTTCCTACATCTGTCGCTGATAACGCGCCCGAAATGTTATAATCTAGAGGAAAATTCTGTAAACGATAAATTTAGTCGTTATCATTCAGTCTTCTAAAACAATTCTAAACAAACAACCCTTTTAGAGCTGTCTCAAATAGCAAAGGAAACAGCAAAAACGAGTAATTTTAGTGCTGAAAATTTACAAGTGTAAAGCGGAAATAATCCATCTCGTAGAGTTCCAGTCTTTTGAAAATGATCATGTATGTCTTAGGTCAGATTTCAGGCACCTGATAACGAAATAATAAAGGAAAAAACATGTTATAATAAATCCCTTCTGAAGATGAATTATAGTGCATAAATGTAAACGAAATACCTCTTTGCTCCTTATCATATCCTGCGGAATCGAAAAAGCCCAAATTATCAGTAGAGGTATCAACAGCACTGAGGTCTATGGCAAAATGCTCGTTTCTTCCTTCATCTTGCGATGTGACAGATGGTGGATCCATTTATGGCTGCAAATGAAAATACCACTTATTCACTCAAGCAATGCCAATAAATGTAAAAGCAAAGAAAATGGCAAAAACTTTGTGCCAATTTATAAGAAACTAACGACATACCACTAAGAGAATGGTAGAATCTAAGGAAATGTATATAACAATCCTCATTACCCACAAAGGAACTATCATTTCCGGTGAGATGTGCCTATTGCATAACGGGTTATGCCGTAGACTGACGTCAGGCGGTAGATTGTCTGCTTCTGACTTGACTTAGCACTGCGGGGTTTGTGGTGATGGGGGTATATTTTGGTGGTAGTAGTTAGGGAGTGAAGTGCTGACATTTCTGCAGAGTAATTAAGTCTTCTTGTAATTAAACCTCTTCTTCTCATTATCGTTGTAAATTTTGATTGAAGAGATAGCTAATAAGGTTTGGGTGAATTGTCTTACTTAAACACTTGTTATTGTTTCAGAAATTGATTTCATTTAGCAAAATATTTGAAGGCTATGCTTGTAACGCTTACGGATACCCTATTTGTGTTCGTTATCGTGCTCATTTCACAGACAGCAGGACTTCGATTTTATGTACGGCCGAATAGTAAGAAATGTTTAAAAGAGGAAATACACAAGAATGTGGTCGTCACTGGGTTATATGAATTTGCTGATACCACAGGCCATCTTACTTCTGTTCACGTAAGTCTATTATTTTTTGTAGGTATCAGACGTTGTGATATGGGATTTAGCGGGTGATAAAACTCTTGCTCGAAATATTCCGTTACTGATGATATTTTCTGTAGTAATTCAGTGGCACTAAATTTCAAATCGAATAGGTATCTCTTTTGTTTCAGGTTACGGATACCAGAGGTCATACATTATATCAGCGGGAACGTTTCACGGAAACTAGTGGCAAATTTGCATTCACAGCTGATGAATATGATATTTTTGAAATATGCTTTAGCACACATCTCCCACCAAGTTTGTTCCAAGAATATTTAAGAATAAATTTAAAGTTCCAGAAACAAATGAATGCGTAAATAAATAAAACCACTTTGTAAAGTGCGTTTTCTGAGTGCACTGTTTACGATATAAATGTTTTAAGACAATTTGGAATGGTAGCATTCAAATATATGCACTACAGATTTGTTTTTCAAGTTCTGTCTCATTTAGATGTTCGTGGTGGGAATCGTGAAGTGTATTTGGAAATGAAACGAGGTGTGGAAGCTAAAAACTACAATGCAGTTGCTGAAGCAGAGCAACTTAAGCCTCTGGAGGTTGAATTGAGACGGTAAGTAAACTGTTGTACTGTTTGGTCTGTTTTTATTTTTACGGGTCCTTATTTTAATTTGCTTTTACTTTACCGCTTTTATTCTTTTCAAAAGCCAAAATTCAGCAGACAGCAAATAATCTTTCATTTTGATCTGCATTCTTTTTTTTTTTTAAATGTCAAATTACTGTTTCTTAACTCTTGTAATTCGTGACATTATTTTTTTCTTAGTTTGGAGGATTTATCCGATTCAATTGTTCAAGATTTCGCCTACATGCGGCAGAGGGAAGAGGAAATGAGGTCTACAAACGGTAAGATATTTTCCATACTAATACCACTGCAGGATTTTCTAGTATGTTTATTGAATGCTAAAGTTGTCTTGTATTATAGTCTTCTGAAAGTCATTTACTTGAGATTTTTTGCACGTTCTTTATTCTACTTAAAAAACGCCAGCTTTTTCAAATTTAAGATATAACTATATATATTACAGTGAATTCAAAGCCAGAAATAAGAAAATGAATAAAAAACAATAGGACATATTATGTACCGTATTTTTGAGCTTGTTAGTTGATTAAATGTTTTTCCTGATTCGGTTCTACAGATTATTTGCTTCACGATTAACTAATTTGATAAATTTTCAGAATCAACGAATAGTAGAGTATTGTATTTGAGCATTTTTTCGATGTTATGTCTTCTCAGTTTGGCCATCTGGCAGGTGCTGTATCTTCGTCGGTATTTCAAAGCTAAAAAATTGATCGACTAAAGCTGCTATCGGTCCTATTTTTAGATTTTTTAAATCAGTTATTTTAGTTGTATGGTAAACATTTCTGCAATTTGATGAGGGAAGTTCGTTTTTTTTATACATATTATTTGGTTAGCTTTCTGAACTTCATTAATATCGGCAGCATTTTATGGATATTTTCTAGAATGCTAGACTAGTAGATTTTTGCTTTTTTGTAATAATCACTTCTTTTAATATGTAGGAAAGGTACTTGTTAATTTAACATTAAGTCGAGAATAAGAGGGACCTATTGGAATTCATTTTTATCTTAAGAAGCATAAATGCTTTCATATTTTTGAAGCAGGAAATCTTTATTGTCAATATATTATTATATTAGTTTGGCAGGTGCCAATTTAACTTCACGGAAAAGATTTGGTTTCCGTATATAGAATTGTTTCCTTATCATTTTGTTGTCCACTTGCTTTTATGGGAAATTAGTTTTGGTCGTTTTGCTTCACGTTAAGTTATTAATTTCTCATTTTCATAATGCTGTTGTGCTGCTATCATTACTTTAGTTTTATCTTTTGATTTCTTGTGAGATCAAACTAAAACGTCTAAAGTAATGGGGAGCTTTGTTTTAATCAAAAATTTCAAATCTGGTATTTGTTATTTTCTGTCAGAAAAGTTGGTATCAATAGTACTTCTTATATTCTCTGCATATTTCGGTGTAATAATGTGTTATGTACTTTCTGTTACGATTGGATTGGTAGGTGATTTTCGTGCAGTAGGCCTCGGGTAAATTCGGATTTTTTTGTTAGGAAAGTAAAAATCACCTGTGGTTGGAACCGGAACAGTATCGCGTGAATTATTCCTTAACATTAAATTTATCCTGCTAAGGTTTTTGAAGTAAGATGTATTCGGTCCTTGTCTTTCAAAAATTCATTTTAATATTGGCTGTTATTAACGGTTTTTAAAATTTCTCATGGAGAGATTTTTAATTGACATGGCGTTCGTTTCCTCTGTTATTTCAGGTGGTGAATTTTAATATGTCTATTTGACTCGTCAATTCGATGTTATTGAGCAAATTTTAGAATAAATTTGTTCCTTGTTATTTGCCTAATGGATGAATGGTTCAATAAAACCTGAATAGTTTTGTTTTTGAAATAATGAATACTGTAAGAAAAAAGTGTCCAGTACAGGCAATTCTAATTGTTGGGATGGTGATATTATTGCTTGATCTAGATTTCAGTGTGAGGGTTTTTAAAATGAAAATGAACTTATTGGGTTTCGTATAACCGGCCATTGCTCATTTTTCTCACTGTCAAGTTTGTTGGCAGAAGCTGGGGAAACTTCAGTAAATGCCTGAGTTCCCTCCTTAGATAAGCCTAAAAATTTCAACAGTCCTTGCAAAGTCTATGAAGTTAAGCTTTATTTTGATGGAAGATAGAGATCACATTTGGAGAAGCCGGTGTTTTCTTCCAACTTCCTTTTACAAGAACTGACTCAGTTTATCCTGTTTTGTATCTTTGTAGACTAGGTTGTACTAGTTACTGTACAGCGTTTAAACGCATGTGAAATGATGGTTGATGGCATGCTCATCGTCGTTACTGATGTTCAAACTGGAGAATGTGGAATCAAGGAATCCACTAGAATGCCTCATATGCGATCGGGTACTTTTTTTAACTTATTTTCTTTTCATTATTGAGGACAAATCCTTGTTTTTGGAAATGATAATTACTGATTATGGTTTGGTTGTTATTTTTAAAGCTCTTGTTCCTGCAGTATATTAAACGAAGTTGCATTTGCATAAGTTTTTCATCTGGCTTTCCTATACTATCCCTGTTCTGAGTGTTACTGAACCGTTTATTCTCTGTGAGAAATTGTACCGATGAATTTGTGAGAGTTTTCATCTTTTTTAACTTTTTATTTAGGAATTCTCTTCACCTGTTCGTTTACCTTGCCAGCACAACTACTGCCGCGAGTGCATCCAGAATCGCAAAGCATGTCCAGTATGTGGCACTGCAATTGATGGTGAAGTTTGTCCGGATAATTTACTTTCATTTTTAATTGACACCAGTCATGAAACAGCTGATCTATGTGCTAACTGTGACCAGGTAAAAAATTTTGAGTTTTTCGGATAAGTTCGTCTCAGTTTTTTGTAGTGTTATTCAGCCTGTCAACGACACTCGGACTCTCAGAAAATAAATTCTGTAAAGTATGTAGCTTATTCCTCCTATCAGTTTTATTTCAATCAATTAAAATTAAGATATCACAACCAATGCATTTCTGTGAAACCTGTCAGCAAGCTCTTTGTAATCGCTGCCGGCATAGTACGCACCAGGTAAATCTGGCTTTTTCGTAGTAATCCTGTGTTTTTTAGTATACTCTATTTTATAGATTTCATATACAAAGGGGATCATGATAAGATATTTGCATTGTTTTATTTCCTTACTTTCGAAATCTTTTACAATAAAATTTCAGGCTCGAATGTTTGCTACTCATCGGGTTGTGCTTCTGGAAGAGCGTGCACGAGTGAAAGGGCGCATGACCTGCCCAACACATGGAGAGCCTTATATCTTGTATTCAATGGAAAATCGTAATTTGGCATGCATTGTGTGTTTCAATAACGCTGCTTTTGATTCAAGGCCAGTTTATCAATTTTAAATTTACCTTTAGTTGATATTACACTGCTTCCGTTCCAGTCTGTTTTACACCGCCTTATTTTTTTTTTTTTCTTTTGAAAATTAACTTCGGCTAACTTACTAGAGAGTAGTGGAATGAGAGTATGAGAAAAAGAAAACAAAAGTTTTTCATGTTTTTAATTCTCTTTTTTTTTTTCATTTTGAAATTGTCTGTTTCACATTTAAGACATCATCTTGTTCAAATTGATGCTGCACACAAAATGGGATGTGAAAAGCTGGATAAAGCAACGGTCAAATTACGAGCATTTCAAGTATTTTCTATCAACTAAATTCATTTTTCAGGTATATATATTTTCATGTAAAAAAGTGCATTTCCAAATACTCTATTGTTTTGTTTCAGGATGATGTTAGTGAGCAATTACAATTGAGAAAACGATTGGCTTCTGAACTTGCTGAGAGTCATCGTGTTGCATGTGAGAGGTTTGGTCTTACTTTTTTCTTTTTAAAGATAGAGTAGTCTCTTTTCCTTCCTTCCTTTTAGCCCTAAAAAGATTTGATATGAATTGAAAGCCTAAACAAAGCTGATATTGAGATTTTGGAGTTGAAATTGAATAAACATGATTTGCTGTTTATTTCCTCGCTGAATATGTAGTTGTGCTATAAGTTTGCCATAAGTTTCTGTCGCAACTACTGAGAGAGTAAATTTGGAGAACTACGTCCTAAGAACGTTTCATTTCAGTAAAAATTTCGAGAATTTTGTGATTTGTGCTTTTTTATTTATTTGTTTTTTCCTTTTCTTTCACAAGATTTCGCGTTTCTGAACTTATAGCATTCGACAGACTTGCCAGGAAATGACAGATACGTTACTGGCAGTTCGAGATCGTTTATTGAAAAAGCTTGACGAAGAGATGGCTACACGTATCCAGCATTTCCGTAAGCAAATGAGGCAACTTAAATCTCTGCAGGTTCGGATTGGATTGTTTTTCTAATCCAGGACTGGGCACTTGTTGTCTTGAAAATATGTTTTTTGCCTTGTAATTTCCATTAGCAATAGACAATATGCACTTTTTTAGCCTACGACTCGGTTGTGCTTGTTGAGTGCCTCAGTTTTTTGCTCTTCCGCTTCAAAACTTGACTTTTTGCAGTGTTATACAGATTTGCTCAAAAGAATACAGGTGAGAAAGATTCCTTGCTGTATAGATGTTACGGCTAATTTTATTTTATTTATTGATTGTTTAAAGAATTTAAAGGGCAATAGGCAATCTTGAAAAGAAAAAATATTTTTCAGTCGTTAATATCAATGCAGTGTGAAAAGCCACAATTTACTGGTGATTTAACAGTGGATAGCCGAGAAGAGTTCAATAGAGCTTTGGAGCCATTTCTTGGACTCTCTTCCTTTTTGTTGTCCACTGGTGCTAGTAGTAGCTGTGATGGGAATGAAAGGAGCTGTGGAACTACATCGCCTCGGAATAGTTTTGTAAGACGTTCTGGGTAAGACATAATCATGTAAAGTTGTCAGAGGGAACTCTACTGCAGTTAAAGACGTTTTCTCAGTAGATTTTTAAACTTGTGAATGTATTCTAGATCCGGTGTTGTCAATGGATGTCAGTTATTGCTGAGTAAATATCAACTAGTTGTTGATTTGGCTGGTGCATTTGGTGAACAGTTCACTAGAGTGGAGACGCCGCTTCAACAATGCAATCACGAAATGACAGAACTTGGTAAAAAAGTGCAAGAGTTACAAAAGGATTTGACATTGCGGCGATGCATTATTGAAAAAGATTCTATGATTGATCTCATTCACAAGTAAATTATTTTCAGAGATTTTGAAGACGATCATGTGCGAATTAGAACCAGATATTTGTCTTTTGAAGAAATATGCCTTCTTGCTCTGATTGTTCAGCATCATTTCTAGAGTCTTCTTTCTCTGAATTGACTGGAGTATTTGACTCAGAGCTTTTTTTTAATTTGATTAACTATTTTGATTATAGAAACACTTTTTTCCCAACGGACCTGTGAAAAATGTACCATTACGAGGATCTATTTTTTCCTTTTATAACGTCCATGTTTATGAAGGCCTTTTTTATTTCAGTTTTCAATTTTCGCTAAATCGCGATTTCGACATATCTTTAAACTATTTCAGGTGCAAAGATTTGGATGTAAGGGTTGAACAACATTCTGCATTTGTCAGTGATTTGCAACCTTGCTTGCAACAAATATGGCAAGAAGAGTTGGATAGAGTTCGTAGACAGCAGGTTTTGTTCAGAGAAAAGGTAAGTACTCTGCAGCTGAGTCAGCTTGAGTAATAAATTTTGATAACTTTTAATAGTGTGTAGTAATATACAGTTAATTTCCTGACTTTACATGCGTATGATTTGTTTCCGTATATACACATAATAGATTTAATTCCATCAGACTGGTCATTTGTTGTGTTCTAATAATATTTGACCAATTTACAGATTGAAGAAATTATTGCGTTGCGTGAGAAGGCGCGCCATATTGTCAGCGCAGCGAAGCAACTGGAACCATATGCTATTTGTTTGGCTGCTGTAACGTCAGTGATTGACCACAAACGATGTCATAAGCCAGACCCGGCTCCAATGGAGACCATTTGCCAGCAAATTAATACTCTCGAGCCAGACAGTCAGCAGAGGATTGAAGCTATTGAAAAAGTAAATTTATGTATAATCATTTCCCAAATTTAAAGTAAATTCGTTTTTAAAATAAATTTATATTCACTTCTTTTTTTTTCTTGTTCATTAGTCAATTAATAACGGAATCAGTTGCGTTCTTGTCATATTACATTGCACATTTTTGGGGATAATACCTAGAAATAGAGATCTCTCACATTTATAAATTTTTCAACTTAACCTTTAATTTCCAGGAAGAGCAAAATCGCCGCTTAGTCCAGGATCAGAAAAAGCGTGAGGAACAAATGAAAATTGTGGCAGTTAAAAAGAGTCTAAAAACAACTAAAGAGCAGAAAAGATTAATGAGAAAAGCTACTGGTGACAAGTACGTTTGTGAGAATAGCAAAAGAAACAAATAATGAAAAAAAAAAAAAATGAAGTATTGTTTTCATGCTAAGAAACGAAGTTAAACTATAGTAAATATTTTGATTCAACCTATTTCCCATGCAGGAATTCTTTCATTTATTTATTTTTTTTTTTTTTTTTTTTGTAAACAAGTGGACTGATATTTATATATAACTCCTGTTTCGTCAGATTTCCCATTTTGCTGTAATTAAGAAGCGAAGTGAATTTCAGTGAGAAACAGGAAAACAATTTGCTTGCTTCTCTCAAACCTTTGTTTCATCTATTGTAACAACATGTATATACGATTTTTTGCGGTACGAAATTTCTTTTTACAATCTTTTTTTTTTATTTTTCAGCTCATCTCGTTTACCACTCGTGAATATGGTTCGTGATCGAAGCCGAGGTGGCACAGATCGAGCTTTACTATCGCCTTGTCGACGGCGAAATAAAAGGTTTTTTTCTAAAAATTTCATCAAATTTATTTCCTTTTCTAGCACTGATCAAATTTGAAAGAAATTTTTTTAAATCGATGGAAAACGAAAAGAAACTCAAATTCTATGGACAAGGGCAAGTAAATAGACTTCCAAGTGTTGGAACTATCTGCAGAAGTTTTATGCAAAGAAAATACTAATTTTATAAAGTAAGGCAAAAGTTTAAATGAATTTTCAGTGACTAAATTTAATGAGTTTTTCAGTTCGTTAACTGGTTCAAGAAGTCCGTCTGATGTAGATGAGATGGAAAATTCATTAGATGTTTCTTTCGAGTTCGTCGCTAAATCTCTGACTAGTGAAGTTAAGATGGCGAAAGTGATGTGCAAGGTAAGGTGAAGTGATTATTTTCAGTCGATACTTTATGAATTTAAATGGAATTGCCAATAATGTGTGTATTTTATGTTTAGCATCGGTTTTGCTGTTCAGAACTGTTTTGTCTTTCATCTCCACTGCCCAATGTATCATCTTTCAAAGATATTTTACCACAATCAAATAGCTTATCATCCGATGAGCAGCAGCTTTCGAAGCAAATAGACAATGGCGATCTAAACCGAAGTAAGCATTTTTTAGTTTTCTTGTTGTTCTTTAATTTTTTCTTCTTTTTTGGAAATTATTAATTTTCATTTTTTGTGACATATACGAATAACCTTGTATTAAAAATAAAATTATAGCTAGTTGCGAAGAGAGAAGCCAGTTGGCCTATTCAAAAATTCCTGAAGTCCCATTTGTGCCAAAGGCAATATTTGAAAACTTGAATAGCCAGAATACGACGCTTGGTACTTATGAAGTGCGTGAAAAAGTGTTAGAAAGTTTGAAACAAAGAATTCCTGTGGTTGACGAGACACCAATCAGAGATTAAAGGAGTAGAACATGGAACTTTTAGAAAGATTCAAGTAACTTGGTGCTTTTTTCTAAGCTGTTGAAAATTCTTTTGTTTTTCACTTTTTTCCATTATAAATCTTAAAAGTAGTCGTTTTCGCCACTGATAACAACTGAGTGTGAAGTAATTTTCTCCTTCTTTTTTTCCTATTTAATCATTTGTTTTGCTAAACATTATTTTGATTAATTTCATCCTCATCTTTGAGTTATTTAAATTACTTTCATTTATTTATGTTCCTTAGAATTATTTTTTTGGATTTTCTCAGTTCAAAAATTTCACTTTTTTGTTGCTTCATTTTGCAGTGCAAAGAATTTACAGTTTTTAAGTGGTTTTATTGTAGTGCTTCGCGGTTTATGCCATTTAAGCAGTGCCAATTTCCCGCTTCCTGTGTTAATATAAGAAGTGCTGTATAAGTTTTTTATATCCAATTTCCCGCTTTCTGTGTTAATATAGACAGTGCTGTACAAGTTATTTTTTATGTGTTTGTTTTGCTGCCACCGTTTTAAATTTAGCGTAAATTACTGGTGCTAGAGATATAAAAAAATCTGTACAGTTATAAAAAAATAAAAAATTCCGCTTCCACAAATATTTCTTTATGCCATTATGCAAAGTTCCAAGGTAAAAAATGAATTCAGGAAAATATGGAAAAATATGATCTCAGAGTTCACAAGTATAAAGTGTATGCTTGTAAAGATGAAATTAGGAAGGGCTGATTTCCTCATTTTCTAGAGACTTTCAATATGTCTGGTTATAAAATTCAGAACAAAGAGGAAAGCCAAAGAAGAAACTTAGATTAATGGAAGGGTGTCAAATTAATTTGTATGATTTGTGAAATGTAACTGATTGAGCGGTGACTTATTTTCTTATTTCAAAAATGAATTCACTCTCTTCCATTTGCTTATCAATTCAATATCATAGGATTTAAGTTAGATAAAATTGATGGTTTCTGTAAAACATTGTATTATTTAACAAATGCTTTAACAGGTTACTGGTCAGCGATAAAAATAAGATGGTAATATTGAACTTGTAAAAATATTTAGATTGATACTATGGACATCTTTAAAAAGAAATTATTATGATTTTTAATTCATATTCATGAAAATATATCAAACAAGAAGCGTTTCTATTCGATTTTAATTTATTACTTGGCATTTGAAATTTGTGGTGTTTATTTCGCCACTAATTGAAAATCTAGCAGAGTGGCAGTTAATTTAAGTTAGTAAAGGAAAGTTTTGTATCGTTTGTATTCAGTGATTCCTGAAATGAGTTATCACTTATCAATTCATCAAATACGGATACTATAAAATACCACTGACAGATCACTTTTTTTTTTTCATAAATTCATTTCTTGAGTTCTTGCAATAATTTTTTCTCCGTTATACAGTTTACATATTGACTTAGAAATTTTTATTTCTTTGAAAAATACTTTCAAAATAATATTGCGGTAAAATTGACTTGTATCTAGTAGGTTACTATTTAAATTGTTAAGAGTTGATTAAAGATTTCGTTTTAAAAAGATTAAAATTGCATTAGAAAATCGTTGATTATTCCTATTTGAATGCATTTTAGTTAATTTAACACTTTACAAATCATATCATGCATTAGGATTAATGTATTAGTTTTGATAAAAGGTCAAAGAATTTGATAGAAAAAAGAAAAAAGATAATTTCGCATTATCAATGAATTGAAGGTTACACACACATTATTACTAATGTTAAAAGATATGTACTAAAGAAATTGATTATTTTCTAGTTGATTAACGATTATCTTTTTAAAATTAACAGAGATTTAATTTACTTTAGCTCCTGTCCATTGTTTCATAGCTTATTCATTCAGGTGTAGAGATCACAGAATTTAACAATTATGATCAGCAATTCATCTGTTTCGGATAAATTAAAATTCACTCTATGATGTTAGGATTCAAATATATGAAGCGTTGAATATTTTAACAAGATCATAATTTAATTTTTTGTAATTCCCAACATTTAACATGAACAGTAGCAACTCCAAATTTTAATTCAATTCACTTCAAAAGTTTCGAAATAATTTGAAGTATTAAATTAATGGAGCATAAAAAGGTTGCAATTTTGCTATCAATATTCTTATTCCTGTTCAGAAATGCTAAGTGTAACAATAGCTATAAATCAACTTTCAAAGGCAAATTACAGTAATCTTTTTTTTTTTTTGGCAAACAACGAACATTCTTTTTTTTTTACAACGATATTTTAGATTCTTTCAACATAATCACTGTAAAAAAATAATGTAAAAGCTACTGGTAATTTGAATAACACTATATATGAATACTCATTCATTTATATTTCAGGTAAGAGAGATGGCAGCAAACCTAGTAATGAACATGATATTAATTAATTAGGTGCACCAGCAAAATATACTACGAAATTCTATCATCGCCTAAGGTGCTTTTTTTTCCACAAAAATCAAAATCACCGAATTTCTGAGCTAAGCTTAATTCACAGACTCCACATTCATTATTTTTATCATATCAGTTATCAGCAATACTTTTATCATATCAGTTATCACTTTGCTGATAAATGTGTACAGAAGATCAATTGAATTTTTATGTTGAGCGAAATTAAAAAAATCAAGGAATTCGTCCTCTTGCAATTAGCACTACCCTCCAGATAAGTTTAATTTAGCTTCTTGCATAGTTCTATATTTTATTATTTAGAATATGTAGCTCTTCAGGAAGATTTATTACATTTCCTATTTCTTTGATTTGTAACTCATTAATCAAAAGTGAGTTCGCAATCAATAACATTGCAGAATTTATGATGACAACCTTTTTTTCTTTTTTTTTTTAATAAAATTTCAAGCTGTATTCTGGAAATAACCTTCGCTAGCCAGGATTATTTTGCTGATAAAATTTCCGTATAAAATAGCCATATTTTCATGAAATTTTTTTTTTTTTTTTTTGTTTTCTCATTTTAAACTAATAATTTATTTGTCAACTTTGCAATATTCATTTTTCTGCAAATAATATGCTCTCTCTCTCTCCCTCTTTTTCTCTTTCCCTCTCTCTACATTTTATCTCATGAATAATAGAAAAGCTTGTTTTTTTTTTTGTTTATTTGTTGAAATATATTTTATTTGAAAGTTTGCAGCTTCAATATTTATTGCTAAATATTGGATTGCTAATTATTTCTAAATTTATTGTATTCAATCAGATGTCTCATTTCATATTTGCTGTGTAGTGCTAAATTTTATATCTACTATTTGTGCATTTTTTTTTTTTGAATTATCTCATTACAGTATCATTTTAATAATGGGGCGATGGATTTTTCTTGTTAATTAATGAAGACTAGACAAATGGATTGCAAGCAAGTCTGGACATCTATCCGACATTGCATGTCTGGCTTTTTAAATAAAACGAAAAAAGTTTTACGGTTAATTTAGTAGCACGCTAGATCATCTCAAAGAAAGCTTAAAAAGACAAAAATGCTATTCAGTACATTTCTTAGCTAAAATATTTGTCACATTGACACTCTTACACACCTGTCCAGAAAACTATTCGTGAAAGATTTCTGACATATGTGTAAGAAATAATGATTGAGCAAGTAGCAATTGCAAATTCAAAAATAAAGTAATAAAATTGATCAGGGAGGAATTTTTCACAAATGTTTACATATTTCAACAATTTTTCATTTGTTTCAACTTTGTTAATTTTTTAAATTAAATTTAAAATCATTGATAGTAGTCATGAAGAGAATTCAGAATGTGCCAATACAACATGACAGCAAATGCATCTGGAATCAGTGCAAAAACCAAAAGCACTGATATTGCACAGGTGACATTTCCTGTTGTTAAAAAGTGAGAAGGACTAAGTGAAGTTTGCATACTTCATATTTTTGGATCTTTTTTTTTTTTGGTTAGAAAAGATTTGTTCATTCTTACTCTATATTATTATCTAGCTTGGCTAATTTCCTATAACAAGAATGGTATAGGTTAAATTATAAATTGTGCTGGGCTGAATTAAGGATGAAATATTCTGAAATAGCACTTCTTTTATTATTAGCAATATAAGCTTTCTAGTTGGTATTAGTATTTAATTCAATAAATTTAAAATAATTTAACTTAACTAACTTCTCTAACTTTTACATATAGCATTCATTGGTGCTAAATTTTATCCATACCTGTATTCGATAAGAATACCATTATAAATGTTGTGACTGAAGCATGGCAAATTATTCAGGCATGAGCAGGTGGATCGGATGAACGATGCTGTCTGTCCTTTAGTTCATCGTATAATTTCTTCAAAACAAGAAAAATTTATGAATTGATCAAAATGTACCAATTTCTTCCTTCGGCTGCTGTTTGTTAAAGAATATATAAATCGATTTTAATGCTCTGCTGAGCAATAACATAGAAAAACAAAAACTTTTTCAAGCCAGCTGACAAATTTAAGATTCACTTATGAGCGGTTTTTTCTTTTTCCTTTTTTCTCTTTCCTTTTTTTCTTTTTTTTTTTTTTTGCTTTTTTTTTGTACAATTTTCAAAGTAGTGCAAAATTCGATATCTAAAAAATTGCATTAGTTAATCCTGGAAAACTGTTTTCGTCTTAGTTTTTTTCTAGAATTATTTCATTTGCAAAATTTTGACATTTTTCATGGTTAAATGCAATTTCATCAGATAAGAACTGAAGAACACCTTTGCTTTTCATATAGGAATATAAAGTTTTGAACAGATTGAAATTTACCGGAGCAGAAATTGATTACATCGATTTCAGGTTTTAATAATGTATATTTAATTAGGTTATGACATTTTAATGGGTGACTTGTTTTCCTTTTTATTATAGGATGGATAAATTAGACAGTTGCCATCGGCAATAATTGCCCCGGGAACTCTCTAGTTCATGGATGATTCTTGAAATTATCGAGAATGCTGAATGAGAGATTTTTGATTTTTTCTTTATCATGCTTGATCATCTTCAAATGATAATTTTTTACTTTCCTTGATCAAATTAAAAAAAAAAA
>PQVD01003923.1:0-17318 GCA_003012265.1 Setaria equina
TAATCAAATTGATTTAATTTTGCTTAGAATAAGTGCAAAATTGCAAAATTTTAATCTTGATAAGAAAATTTTAGAGTTTTCCAGTTATTCACTTTCAGAACTAAGTTTCATGTTTATTAGGTTTACTAATTTTTCGCTTTTTTCCTTGCTTACAATTATTTTCAAAGATTCTTAAAATATTAAATTCGATAAAGTGCTTTTCGAGACTCCTAATTTTTGAGTTTCTTAAANNNNTCTTTTTCCTTCACATATTTAATAAAAAGAGCATTTGAACAGACTATGTTTTTGAAATTTCTTTGTAATTTATTGCTACAAAAATCCGAAATGTTCAGCAAAAAAATCAAATAGCTTTTGCAGTTCACTTTTTTTCGAACTTCCGAATTTATTTTCGAGGTCCAAAATCTCATTATTTTAGCATAAAACAATTGACATGTGGTTATAAAGTACAAATTTATGGCTTTTCTCAGGAAAAAAAATCATTTTCCAAAACTTCCTGAAATCTCTTATGGGATGATTTTTTTTTTTTTTTCTGCTGCATATAAAATTATTCATCTGAGCAATATTTTCTTCTATCAGCTATTGAAATAAGTGCGAAATTGAGGATACTACCCTTGATTACACTGTTCTTTCATCACACCTTTACTCAGTTTTTAATGCATTTTTAAGTAGATATTTTAGACTTAAAATATATTTGAGAGAAATAAGTTTGCTAAGTCTTAATTTGCTTAGAAATTAATAAAATGATTTGAGACTAAAAATGAAGTGTTTTTTTTTTGCCCCGAAATTTTTTACCTTCTTTGTAATTCAGTGATTATTGCCTTTTCAGATTCCTACAGGCCACTGAATGATGCATACGAGCCAAGTGCTACTGATTTGTTAATGAAAAGAGGTTAATTTCCCATTAATTCACTAAACACTTCATTGAGGATATTATCCTTAGACTTAGGTTTTTTCAAAGATGCTTATCAAGGCCTAATAATATTCAAAAGAAATTTTTGATTTTGGATGACATTTTTCTAGCGAAATCAGCCAAGAATCAAGAATTCAACCTCTCTTCTCTTCTTCTGAAAAAGAAGTGATGAAGCCCAATATCTCGATAAAGTTTATTTCTTTTAAAATCTCCTATTTATCACTTTATTTTGCATTTATTTTTTCTCTCTTCAAATAATATAGCTGTTTTGATTTGGCTTCAATCTCGAAACTCTTAAAAGTAACTTATTACCAAAAATAGTGGTTTAGGAAAACAAAGGAGAAAATCTCAAATTAGACTAATTTTAGGTAAATTTGTTTGATCTTATCCAGTCTTCCAATTTACAGCTGCCAAAAGCTGTAAAAAAACAAGTTTAAAAGAAAAATCAACAAAATGGATGATAAATTTTAAAAATATACTTTTCCTTTGTTTGAAAAAAATTTTCATTCACGCTCTTCTAAAAAGACTTCTTTCGCAACACTTGAAAAAGAAAACTGAAATATTTTGAGATTAAAAATCATTTACAAAGTTATGCTTGAGAAAAATTGCCTGACGAGAATTTCGTTCTCCCCTACTTTTACTTCTGTCGAAAACTGAGGCTGAAAAATGACATCATAAAAATTGCTTAAAGTCCTTTACTTTGGTAAGTTTAACGATTTCAGCGTTGGTCAAATTTACTTTTGATGGGTTTCTAAAATTCTAAGTGACAAATACAAATGTAAATAATTTTTAAATTTAGAACAAAAATCAATGATTTTTTCACTCAAAGGATGTGCATTAATAACAGTTGTTTTAAATTTCATAATTTCATATTGATAGGACAAACATGCTCTATTCTCCTTTTTTCTTTTTTCAATTAATGAATGAAACTAAAAAATGAAAAATTCAAGATTGAAAACTATTTTCAAATTTTTGCTCAATAGCAAAAACCTTTGGAATTAATCTTAACCGTAACAATTACAAGAAGCTTACTTGAACTTCTATGGGATCAATCATTACAAATAAAAATTTAAATACTTGCTGTTTGTAGATTACGGTGATATCCCTGGTGTACTTCGCTTTGGTAAGCGTAATTATGAAATTGATCCTGTTTACAAAAAGGCTGTACCAAATGTACTACAACTTGGTGACAATGGATATGATAAAAAAGATGTCCCTGGTAAGTCCTACACCTGAATTTTTTTTGACGAATTTTTTCGATGAATTTTATTGTCGAAATTTAAAACAGTAATTTTAGTTTGAACTTTAGTTCCTGCTTTATCTCCAGGAGTATTGAGATTCGGTAAAAGGGAAGGAGATATTCCGGGAGTGCTAAGATTTGGTAAACGTGATGACAACGATATACCGGGAGTATTACGTTTTGGAAAACGATCTGCACCAAGCGTGTTACGTTTTGGCCGTCGCTAAGCAAAGTGTCAACAAGTGATATATTTTAATGTCAATAAATCATATCAGAAATTTAAGATGCCAAACTTTGAGCTATCAGATTATAGAATTTTGGCTGTTAAAATTATTGCAGGAATAACTATAAGCGAATTAGGAAACTTGCCATTAAGGTAGCGTTGATTTACAGACATTCCACTTATCTTCCACATAAAATACATAAGTATTGATGCATCTTGTGGTATATGCTTTAAATTATCATTAATTACAATTCTTGCAAGTAAACCTTCTTCTCTCATCAAGCTGCTACTGGTTACTACTTGTATAAAAATCACACTGAAAATCATAATATTTGGCATGAAATAAAGTTTTGATTTCTTTATATTAATTTACGAAGAATTAAAAATTAAAAATAAATGATTGAAGAATTTACAGATTGATAGATCACACTTTGAGCGAATTTAAATATCCGGAGAATCAAAAATATGACGCATAATTTGTTTACTTTAAAGGTAAACAAGTTGAAATTAACCCATCTCATAACTGTGCAATGTTCACTGTTACTGACTGGTTGGTTGTCCGATAAATCTTGGTAGTGGCTAAGTACACACTTCAGGCTAAATTATACTCAAGCTGCCTGAAAATGCCAGACAGTTATCTATTTCTTGCTAATCATTGCTGATCAAGCTAATAATGATTTCATTTATCTGATCTTGTCTTGCCAATTTGCACTGACCTGAAAGTGTTTTAATTTGCCTTAGGTGTTTCGTGACCAATTTCCCTGGCGAAAACTTAAATAATAAATCAGATCTGTTTTAGATGATATACAACATTAAATTTGATTTAATTATATTGGATCATCATTACTCTGAAGAATAGTTCAGGCAATTGCATGGATATAAAAAGAATCAGATAAGTCTGGAGGGAATAGTGAAGCGTGAAAATTTAGATTTCAAGTCCAAGCAGCATTTGCTTGCTGTTCAGTTCTGAAAGTATACTTAACTTTTAACCTTCATCAGCAGCAGTAAATTTTGGAACCCGATCCATTCCTCTGATAAACAGACAACAATATTCTTTCACGGCCAAATAAATTTACTTTTAATTAATTTTGAACTATAGGAAAAGTCTTGTGTCTTTAATTTCGTTCCTATCTCTTTCTTAATTGCCTTTCTCGCTTTTCTAAACTCCAGTTTTTAGATCTTACAAAATTAAAGTAGTATAGAAAATTTTTTCCTGTTTCGTGACTTCAAAAGCAATTTTTCTTCGTGAAAATCTAAATGACTCGCAACAATTTTCAAATTAATGCTTTAAGAATAAAGACCTTATTTGATGATTGGAATTCTTTATTAATTTCTTTTTCCTTACTTTAAAGAAATTGCTGATAAAATGTGGAGGGATTTGTTTTCTTCCATTCTAAATATTTCACATGTACCTAAAGGATTGTAATATCAAATGTAAATTATAGTTATTAATATAGGATGAGCTATTATCATTATGAAAGGCATTTTTAATTATACATGGTTGAATTCTTTTTACTTCACACTTTCTACCTGAATGTTAATATCTCATCAAGTCGGTGTCTTCAAAGAAGACAAAAGTTAAAGGTGCGAATTTAGTTTCTTCAACAAATGCGATTTTATTTGTCCTCGGTTAACAGTAATTTACATGACGAGGTAATTTCGCTAATCGACCACTTAACTACTAGATTGTTATATACATGTGATTCACTTTGATCTCACCGCTCATAGTATCATTACATATTACTGTAATGCACTGCACGATTGCAATGTCATACTGATGGCAATAATAAGTTAATTTTCTAATGAACAGAAATGCTTGTATTAAAGTTACCCCCTACTAAGTGTGAAAAAGATATGGGTTCTGAAATGGAACAGCAGTCTCTTCTGAAATGTTTTTTTCAGATTGCATTTGCAAGATATTGGTTATTTGAAAGATGTAAAAGTGATCAAAATCATAATGATCCTGAATATTGCCGATCAGCAACATTTTTTAATTTAACTATTTGAGAGTTAAGCAGAAAAAACCGAAAGTAAAATATATTAAAAACAGAACATTTAACACATTTAAGCGAACCTTTTTATTCATCTCTCTATGATCAGTTCAGATTCAGAATCCACTGAAGTTTGTTTAGAAACATATGAATATGAAAATTTTTGGCCATATAAATAAGCTCAAGGACGATTCTGAACTAAAGCTATTTCAGTTGCGTAAGTAAGATCATAACACTACATTGATGAATCAGGAACATAAAATATTCTCAAGTGAAATTTGAAACACAAAGCTATTCAGAAATAGCTCAAGATTTTCAAATCATATAGTGTAAAGTAATTAATTATAACGCGTGGATGAAAAGACTGTATTTTTGGAAAAGGTTAATCAAACTTTGCTGGTAGAAAACAATAAACACAATGATGGATTTCAGGATTCACCATTACTATTTTCAAGCCGATTCTTGTGTGACACTTGAATAAAGTAGGCAGAAACTGATGGAGAAAGATATAGGAAAACAGTATTTTTTGGCGCAAACAAGTTGCCCTACAAAATTGGCATGTTTAAGCCAATGGCATCTTGAACCTTGGTAATGAATTCCATTACTTTACTCCTTCTTCATCAGTTATACCCATACAGTGTTTTATTGAAGTGTCAAAATCTGGTGAAGTTTCTTGCACAGATTGACAGATTTGTTGTCTGAAGGATGATTGAACGTCCGGCTTTACTCTGCAGGATTATGCCTTTATCAACAGATCCAGTATTTGTCCTTTCTTATCGAAAATAACACCATAATTTAGTTACCTTTCTTTTAGTAAACAGATTCTTCAGTGGATAGTGAAATAATTTTCATTTCAATCGTATATTTTAATTACTCAAGAAAAGGAAACTTAAGATTTATTCTCAGCTGAATTGAAACTTTAATATTTTGTGAAATTATCTAAAAAATCCAACATAATACGAAGATTTTTGTTCTTTTTGCAAGGAATAATATTCTAAAATATCGATGAATTATCGTTATTTAATTTATTCTAATTTATTCAAATTTCAGAAGCTGCTGAAAATTTGTAATTGAAATATATTTCACTCAAAGTGTATGCAACACTGTTACCTTGAAAACAAAATTGAATCCATTTTGTGATGAAATACTAGGAGAATAGAACGAACTCTTTTATCAAAGAAATGAATTAAAAATAGAATACAATAATGTAAAAATTGATTAGTAGACGTTTTGTTTCATAGAATCGAATTTCACAAGCTGAATTTACCCGAATCGAAGAAGGAAAAAAAACCAAAGTACATAAGAAAGAAAACATATTCAGCGACTAAAAATTTAATTAGCTGCAAGTTTTCAAAATTTTCATTTTGCAAGATTTGTCAAAACTAATTTTGTAAATATTTTTATCCGACATATGCATTTAATTATATAATAAAGTACAATTTACACAATTATTTAACTTTTAGTTAAAATGAAAGCAGTAACGTTTCTTCCAAATTATTTGCTAGGTTTAGAACTTTGGAAGGTTAATTGAACGATCAAATATAAACCGTAATATGTTGAACGATACCTTTGAAACGGAATTTTAATTTCATTCCTGAATTATATTCCTTCAGAAAAAAACTAGACGTACAATCCAAACAAAGCAAACAAATAGTCTCAAGAAATATTTTATCATATTTGTTTTGCACATAACTTTGCATACTCTTCCATCAATTGCATTATTTGCATTGAATGACAGACACAAAGTTGTTGAATTAACCGTAATGTCGTATTTTTTGCTCCTTCTTCATTCCTCTTTAGTATTTAGTTTCGACCTTTAACCTCTGACTATAAACATTCCCCGCATATCTGTTATCACCGTTAAACTTGGGCAGAAAGATTATTTTAGGCGAAATTCCTTTTTCATAATCCGAGCAAAGTACTGATTATGTTTGAGATATCAAATACGATGAAAATGAACAAGTGAACTTTTGTAATGAACATGAAAATTTGTTCTGTTTTAAAAAAAAAAAAATAAAGGACAGCAGGAATAGCTGGGAGAAATATATAGACACCTGAAGCGAATTCTTAATTTTTAAAATCATCAATGCATAAATTTGTCAATCAGTTTTTGCTTTCGAATCACAATCAGCTAAATTTAACTGAAAATTTCGAAACCACAGAACGAATCTAAACATTGTTAAAGAGCATTCACATTAACATTAAGTAGGTAAAAGAAACACTAAAGATTACTGTGAATAGATGACCTGAATAAGTGTAAATTGAGGAGCGTATCGAATGAATAGTGGTAATCGTTATCCAATGACTGCTTATCATTGCGTAATATAGTGTCATGTCACAGTATGATGTTTTAGGTGAGCTTCAAGCAAATAAAATTAAATTTCTCCTTGTTTTAATGACACAAATTCGAATTTATTCAAAAGTGTTATGTATGTCAGTAATACACAGAGGGAGAGAGAGAAGGTTCTAGTACAGCAGATGTTGCGGTAATGTTTGATTATAATACTTTAAATTTGAGAAATTTCATTCAAACTGTTAAATTTACACTTATTGTGATCGAATAATAAATCATTGCTGCTTTGCAAAAATAAAAAGATATCACTTTAAGGATTCGCTTTCTTTTCTATTAGCCAATCAATTATTCGCCACATAATTAAAATGCCAAAAAATGTCATTAGTAATTGTTAGTACGATGCTGTAAATTGGAATAATATTTGAAAGAATTTTATTCTAAAAAATATTCACAATGCAGAAATAAAATTTGAAACAATTTAAGTGTACCAACAAAGATATCGGGATATTTAGATAAATTAAATCATATGAAGTTATGATACATGATAGTTTAAAAAATTATTGTTATACCAAAGTCTCTTATCCGCTTTAAAGAATTCGAGCATTTATTGGTACAAAACTGGTATTATAATTGAATTCAGTGTTGCAATAACATTTGCTTTTGAATAAGAAGATGGTGAGAAAAGGTGTGCAGAGATCGTTAATTGATAGAATGAAAATTACAACTTGAACGCTATCCCGGGTAACAAGTTGATATGAGAGCGAAGTCGCGTGTCGCCTCTATTGCTTACAGCGATATGTTGCGAGAAGAGTTGTATTATTATTGTTGTTAATATTGTCGCTATCATTGTCACCTTTGCCAATCTTATCATCCTCAACATCATTATCCCCGATAGCAACCTATCAATAATCATGAAAACTATAATCTGGGTATACATATATGTCAACCTGGTCACTATCACAATAACACAAACCATACTTCACTGCTGGTCATCACTTTACAACTTTCTTTAATTTTATCTCATTTATTTTGTTTAATTGGCTATTTTACACAGCAATTCTAGAAAACTTGACTAAATTTATCTCATGAATAAGAAAAGTTCAATATGTCGAGATTTACACCATTGTTTTCTCCATTATCAAGGTTAATCGATCAGGTATTCGATATGCGATGATGAACTGTTGAAGTATGCTTTCATGCTGATAAATATTTACCATTAATTAAAGCTGAAACGGAACTGAATCTGTTTCTTCTTCATTATATGTAACTTATGAAGAAGTTGAGCGTATTGTTTACCTTGCAGTCACAATTAATGTATTGCACCAATAAGCAAGTGTTACATTTGTATATTTCATACAATTTTTTATGGTATGCGCACTTCTTCATAATTTTGTTAGTATAAAATTAAGACAATATTTGAAGTTTTCAAATAATGTCCAGTTTAATAATTCTTTATATTCTGTCAATTTTATCTTAAAATCAGTTATAAAACCAAGAATCGAAAGTTCCTGTTTTGGACATAGACAAATCTTATAAAATAAAAAAAATAATTACGCCTCATAATTACGAGAACTCATCGAAATGCAAAAATAATTATAATATTATAATTGCTGAACATTGATGAAAAAGTTTTTAACATTGGTCTGAAATTACAGTGGGACCTGAGGTAATGAAAATTAATGGAAGGAGTAAGAAGTGAATGAATGCTTTCATAAATTTCAAAAAATACTATAGCACTTTTTAAAAGTTCCAAAAAAAGACCCCTATAGTACTTTTCAGAAAAAAAATTGTTGAAAACGAAAGGTTGATTTGAATTCTTCGTTCGTATTGTCAAAAAAAAAGAATTTAAGCAAAACTTAACATTTTTGCTAATTTTTCTAGACTGTATCAATATGACGAAGAAATCCCTTATCTAACTTTATTTATTCTAGCAATTAGAACAAAAAAATTGCTAAAAAGGAAAAATGATATTTGGATTTTCTTATCCACACTTCCACCATCATAGCAAGCTGCAGCGGTAAGTTCCTTTCAGATTTCTATCACTTCTTTTCATTAGTTTTCAAAAATTTACACCCGCAAAGAAGTACAAAAAAATTGACGGACCAAGCAGATAGTACTGACACAAGCTGGTTCCAGCTATCCACTATTCCCATTTCTTTGGCAAAGGTGTGACTTACCGATTGGTATGTCTCTATTTGTGTAAAATAATAATAGTTTAAACTTAGTCAGAAATGAAACGAATCGAGGATGATAGATCTAAAGAAGTGTTGCATGCCGAGCTACCTTAGCCTTATAAAGGAATTAATTCACCCACGATGATTTCATTTCCGCCTGTCTCTTTTCCTCCGTTTTTTTCCAAAAAGTTTATTGGTGACAGCTTGGAGACTCATAAATTGAGTTAATTGTTTATACCATTTCGCTCCACCTTTTCATTTTACCATCGCAATATTTGAAACTTCCTTCTTTCTCAATCCACGAATCAATGCATTGGTTGTTCAGTTGGATTACGATAAGTGTGATATGGGCAAAAGGCGGGACAAGTAATGATGAGCATGCCCGCCTTCCATTTCTTCCAGAGGACCTGATTGATTCTTCCCGAATAAGAGGGAATTATGTCGCGGAGTGTATTGCTCCCCGTCGAGTTTCTAATCGTTTTCATGATTCTGAGGTGGTCTGCTACAAGCTGAATTACTCTCCTCTAGACATCTACCCGAAATCACCTAGACTCCGTTGATGCTCACTCCAGGATACCAACCCCAGCAGCATCATCAACCGGCCACCAATTGCGCACCCGGCATTACTTCCCCTTCCCCAACCGTTTTACCACCATTCAATGTTACAAGCCACCTACCGATCGGGTACGAATTCTTTGTCATTCCTTATCTAACTCATGCAATTATGAGCATTAACTGAAGCTGTTAAACGGCTTATCAGAATTATCGCTAAGTTCCTTCATCATTTTCTTATTGTCTTATACTAAAATATACTAGTAGGGAAGATAAGAATGATACTTGCTAATCTTTTAAATAGCATATAGCATTTAAATATCTTCACTCATCTATTAATTGGTTGAAATCAAAATCAACTGTTCTCTCAATTACCAGTATTTTGAACTATCTTCTGCAAAAGAATTTAAGCTTTAATTAGTTTTCTTGATGTTGGTTTTTCATTTCATTTTACAATTTTTATATTTGAAATTTCTGAACAAAAATTTAGCTTAGTAAACCTCAATAGATTTCTAAAAAATTAATGTCTGAAATTTTCAATGTCTTTGAATATACAAATTTTTACATTCCCAATTCAAGTTTTTCACGTTAATGAAAAATGATATTTTGCATAGTAACTACAAAAAATTTTACACGATATTAGGAACTGAGTATCAAAAATTTTTGGTTTCTAGAAAATGTTTGCTCTCATATAAACCTTAATTTTTGTTTAAAATATTATGAAGAAATACTAAAAAATTTATTATATCATTAAAATTGTGAAAAGTACTGTACTAATATTTGTATGCACAACATAAAGTATATTGGTGAATTGAATAAAGAATGCGCTGATAATATAGCTGGAGACATGCTGAAACATTTAAGTGAGTTATTGGGTAGTCAGAAAGTGTTAAAAAAATTATCAAATAATGAGTATCTGATAGAACAATTAGTTGTCTAAATCATAAACTGCGAATGAATATAAGTTTTCTCAATATTAAGCATTGTTTGTTCTTTTCTTTCTTGTTGTAGTTTTTCTTTTTTTTTTTTTTTTAATTTACAATAAAATAAACAAAAATAAGATTTTGCAGAAAGCCAATTAAGAATTTTTCAGCTTGGTTTGAATTATTCTATCTTTTTTTGCATATTTTTTAGACCCGCTCATCTTTCGAACATACCAGACAAGGAAGTTGGGAATGCAATTATTCCTTCAAATGGTTGCAATCCGAGTAGTTATTACCAATCTGTGGTACCATCGCAATCTGCATTTGGACAACAACTGCTTATCAAAAACGGTGTCTTGTTTTAAGACTTTGCAAATTTTAAAAAGTTTCATATTCATGTAAAAATATGCAATTTGGTAAATTAATTGGCTATACATAATCGTAAATTTTAGTTTCTTTTCCAGAAAATGGTTATGGGGCTCGCGGTGCTGCTTTTGGTCCGGACATGTATTTTGCTCCGGAAACGCCACTTATGCAAAACTCATGTCTATTCAGTTCTGTGCCAACATCAACAACTGCCGATTATTCTTGTAATCTTATCAAGCCGGATCCTGAAACATTTTTCAGTCATGCATGTCCATCAAATCCGTTTGTTCGACCTCATTATCCACATTTTCCGTTTACTATGCAGCCGATGACATCCAGTGCAACAGGCAACAACTATCTTCAAAATCCAATTCAGTGCCAGTGGATCGAAGTTGGTACTAAAGTCCAGAACCTCAAGTGGAGAAATCTTATTCTTTCTTCCTTGAATCATCTTCATTTATAATTCTAAAAGATCCCAATTTCTTGAGCACACCTCCATTTTATCTTCTTCATATGGTGAATTTTAGCAATATGATGTTGAGATGAACAAGACTTGGTTGTATTTAAAATTACGGTTTACTTTCAAAATTTCCGAAAAAATCGGAATTCTTTCAAATTTATTTATTAATGCTTCAGCGGAACAGGATATGCGGTCGGTTGTTTTACTCTATCGAACATATCGTATCTCATTTGCAACATGAACATGTGGGAGTGTCGGATAGTACCTTCCATGTTTGCCAATGGAAAGATTGCTCAAGAAGAGGAAAAATTTTCAAAGTAAGATGCTATTCATTTTTTAACTTGACGAGTGATGAAATTTCATTTACATTTTTTATTCAAGATTTATCGCTAAATCTAGTTGAGGAACTTAAAATTTACCGATAGCTAAATATATTCTTACAAGGTTTCGAGTAAGTAAGGAGTTAGTAGACTGGAAGATACCTGGGATGGGGAGGAAGTGAGAAGGGAAAAAAGTTTCAGTATCGTTCTACACTGAAAAAAGATGGGATAATAATTATCTGTAAGGTTCTCGACGACGGCGAAGGTCAGCCAATATAATGAATACATAAGGAGCTTTCATTACAGAATATCTATATAGAAAGAAAAAAGATAAGGGGAATTTCTAACTTTTGACTTATTTAATGTTTTGTATGCACTAATAGAAAGTTAAGTGGAATATGTGAGAATAATTTGTTTAGTTAAAGCTGCATTTCAGGCAAAATATAAGCTTGTAAATCATATTCGGGTACATACGGGTGAAAGGCCATTTCCATGTACAATGTGCTCAAAAGTTTTTGCAAGAAGCGAAAACTTGAAAATTCATCAAAGAACCCATACAGGTTGTATATGTGATTATCACTGATCTTTACATATTCAAACAACTCAAAGATATCTAAATTAAAGTAAAAGAGCTTACTTGGAACAAAGTGCCAAATGATTAGAATAATGTAAAAATGACGTCAAACAATTATTAGTGTTCTCATCGATATCAGTGGTTATCACATCAAAACAACTTTATTCTCGATCTTGATTGACAGGATTCTGTTATGACATCATACAATCATTTATAATTCATTTTTTTAACAAAAATCAAAATGAATTAGATATATATTATTAGGTGATGGCCTACTCGACTCATCAATAATCCACTCATAACAATAGAGCAGATGGATCCCAGTTACCTATCCTCTTTCCCGATCATCTATTATTGTTGCTTCCTTCGAGCGCATAACGCCTCAGCATCTTATTCTTGTCAAAATCAATTCAGATGTCAGATTTAGCATAATTCATATGAACAATATCATAGTTTTGCAGCTGACCGTGAGACGATTTTTTGGCACATCCTTGCAGAATTGCATCAAACATTTCCTTTTCAAATTAATAAGAAAATAATTCTCTACCGTTTCTTCAAAATTACTTAAGTGAATTAGAACCCGGAGCTAGATTGTAGTTTGCTCACTCAGGATTGCAAATTATCCGGAAAGTCCTTTTATTAGTGCCACCATTTCTACAAACTAAATTCTTCATCGTATGTAATTATTTAACCTCTACACTACAGTATGATCTGAAATGCAACAGAAAAGGTGTCATCCCTTGAATTGAAAATTAAACTTAAAATAAAAACCTTTAAAAATATTTCAAGCTACAGAACTATTTCCGATTATATAGGAAATACACTTTCCACTTTCTTAGTATCAGAAATTTCCATTTAAAAAAAAAAAAAAAAAAAAAAAAAAAAACAGTTAATGGAATAATAGAATTTTGAAGGACTTTCAATTGGATCTATTCAGTGGTACCATAATAATATATAGGTAATATAACACCTGCTCATTGCATCAGCTAGTGAACTAAATAAACAAAACACTTAAGTGTACCTATAATTGGTAACCCTCGAAACAACCAGCAATTATTTGTCACACTGTACATTTTTTTAGAAAGTTTACAGGACTATGCAAGAAATTTGCTTCATTTTCGGATAATTATAAGTTCCTAATCAGTGGTAATAAATGATTTGTTTTGTTTTTATCACTAATTTGTTTAAAAACCAATGTTTTGTCATGCACTTCAACAAGCTTGTTATGAGTGAGTACTTCTAATCGCAATATTCCTTATCAATTCCTCACTTAATTGTTCAGTCATTAGAAGAATTAGTGCAATTTAAATTTGTCAGTCAACTAGACATTGCAGAAAATATTTAAATTGTCAAAACAATTCAAAGTTTTCTTACCAATCAACGATTCTAAATTTATCCTTAAATTTGCTTTAATTTCACTATTCTAAGTAAAAAAAAAAAGTTTTCTCAGCATTGAAAATTATATTAAGTAATTTTATGCCTTTTTGACCTTTTAAGATTCTATGGACTCTTGAAAAAAATGAAAAATAAATAAAATAAAGTTATAAATCAGCTACTTTCCTGTTAAGATCTATATGATGTTCATTTCTGACCCTATCACAGTTACCCCTTCACCTATTCATTCATTTATACATTTGCTCAATGGAATAATTATTTAGTGGTTCAAAGTCAGATACAGGATCCGGCATCTGGTCTAAGAATTAGCTTATTGATTCAGATAACTAATAAATCCTTCTCATTTTCACATTTGTTTTATATGATATGAAACATTATGATTATCATTAAAGAATGGCAACATAACATTTCCTGCCTATTTTTTGATAAATCCCAAAAGAATTAATTTAAAATTTTAATTTAATTAGTCGAAAATTTTTTACGCCTAATTTTTCCTTCATTTTCCAAAGGCTGCTGATGATTTTTCAGGTGATAAGCCGTTTACTTGTACACATCCCGGTTGCGATCGGAAATTCGCTAACAGTAGCGATCGAAAGAAACATATGCATGTGCATACAAATGATAAGCCATATGAATGCAAAATTAATGGATGTCGCAAATCTTACACGCATCCATCCTCACTTCGAAAACATTTAAAGGTAGATTTTCAGAATGTGTCGATTTTAGTCTATTTTTGAAACTTCGTATCATTCATTAAATTAATTAATTATTTTCGACTGAAAAATTTAAGTACAATTCCGAATTTGTCTACATTGCTGGATTTCTTTTTAAAATTTTGTTCAAATATATTAATTCTAAGATTTAGCAGTGAATTATATTCATTTTATCTTGGCTTAAATTCATCCACCGCAACTTATTAGTAGTTAAAATTCAAGTTCTAAAAATCTCTTTATTATAGCTTCTTTTTACTTTTTTTTTTTTAATTTCTATAACTTAAAAAGTAAAATTACTCAATAATTAAGTCGGTGAAATGTAATAAATTTGATAAGTAATTTTCAACAAAATTTAGTGAATTTGATAATTTTTGATTAAAAGACACATTGCTATGAAATAGCTTCGTATGTGCTACGAAAAAAAATCGTACAATTTATTATAAATGATTATTTATGTGTTGTGAATAAGCTTAAAATGATAGAAAACGTTAAGACACAACGAGGTAAAACCTTGCTTACCGTAAATGCTTAAAAGGTAGCAAGCACATCTGTTAAACGTTTTCATACAACAATTCAATTCACCTCCCTCCTTTGTTGGCTTCTCAGTAATTACTTCCTACTAACAATGAAATTAGCCTATTTTTAGATTTGTTAGACACAATCAGACATTGTTAGCGATAATAAAAGGACAGTAAATTAGTAGTTGTAAAAAACTTAAAATTATCCCGAGATAATTTCAGTCGGCTTTAGAATTTTCAACAAATTCGATTTTCTTTTATTCCAATCATTGTTGACCTCAAATTTTTAACTTCTGACTTTGCACTGACTTAGCTGACTTATTTCATTTAGTTATTTCACTGGATTTTTGCTTTACTCCAATCCGATTGTCTTCATTGAATTGGTAATTTATACTAACTTCTCTCTTTTTCTGAGAACACAACAAGTTTGAGCGCGCTCGTAGTTAATCTGATAATTATCCCAAGTAAGGTCAGCAACAGTACTTACTATTGCTGCAGAAATTAACCTGCCCGTCTTGCGTCTCAGTTAATTGCTTCCATCGACTCCATCCGTTATTTCTTATCTCTTATGGAATTAGGAAAAGCAAATTTGTTCCGGTTCAAATTACAGGCAATTGATTGACTGATTTTGATTGATATCTGTAGATTGCTAATTTGAGGGCAAATTATGATGAGCTCTCTTCAGGTCATAACAAAGACATAATATAATAAATAAATGACAATTGTTAGGTAGGAATATATTATTGAATTCATTTCAATTATTTGACAAATTTATTTTACCCAAATTTGTAATTTTAAATTACATTATTATATTCATAGAACTTTTCCGAGTACTTAGAAATCAATTTTGAATCGTTAATAGTTTACGTTTTAACAAGCAAAAATTATTGTGAGTAAGCATTATTTTTAGTCCCTCTTACTGAAGTTGCTGTAACAATTTCAAAAACTAATCAAAAATTTAAAAAAGAATTTTTCAAACTGCTAAGCCATCTGCATTATGAAGAATACGGTACTCATTGCAAAATGGTCCGCCTTAAACACACCAACGGTTCCCCATTTAAAACAGTAAGAAAATAGATTTTTCCTCCTTTCTAACAATTATTTCATGTCAACCAACAGATTATTTTTCATTATGAATGTTTGGCAAGAAAAATTACAACGCAGAATGAAATATTAATAAAATATTTAAAAGCAAGAATTAATTATCTTTGAGATTTATCGAATTTAAGCTTTTGATAACATCAAATTAGAAGACTGATAGTAGTATTAAAATTAAAATATAAATTTTAGTGCAATTAAATCCAAATATTTACAGAAGTGATTGAATTTATCGATTTGAATTTAAAAGCGAAGTACTGCAGGCTATCTTCGATATATATAAAACAATTCAATCATCTGATATTAGTAGACCAAGGTTTCGGTACCTCCTCCTTTCAGGTTCATTGTAAAAGTGGCCACTGTTTATCACCAGATTTGGGAGGTGGTGATAACGATATAAATGGTGCCAGTAATACTCCTGCAACAACATTCGCTGTTCCAGCATTGCCCTCAGAACAACCTTTTCAACTGGGACCAGAATCTCACCACCCATTATTTCTAAATCCGGTCAATCAGCAGCGATTTCCCAGGTTCTCATCTAATAATTCGGTATGCTTTTTGAAAGATTTATTAATTAAGGCAGGAATTAATTCTCTCACAGCAATGAAAAACAAATATTATCTCATTTTTTTTTTCTTTTAGCTTTATTAGAGTGCTTTTTGGATAGTTCATGGATTTTATTCATCTTTATCCATCATATCAATGCAGCAAGTGACGCGATAAAAATAATAAAGTTCAGGCTAATTTAAAGAAGTTTTCAAAAAATTTAGAAGAATATCATTTTTTTTTTTGTCCGTCTTTTAAACTTTCCGAAAATTGGCATAGTTTTACAGACAATGCATGGTGGTTTCGTTGCTCATAATCCATATCAAACTCCGAATGCAATGATGTCAACGAATGGAAGCTTTCAGTTGTCTGATTTCAATGTTTATACAAATTTTCCACCAAAAATGCCTGCACCATAAATTTGAAGTTGAAACTTTTTCCCAGGAAGAGTGCACTGTTTCATTTATTTTTGTTTTCATCCTGTAGAATCTCCCATTTCTATCTTTCCTCTGCTGTGTTCGTGAACATGCAGTGCTGATTCTGTTAACATTTATTTATTCTGAAACATCAGCATCAAATTCAGTGAATGTTTAAACAAGTGAAGGGATATTTAGTGCGACGTGATGTGCCATAACTTCTTATCATTATTATCATGAGTTCCAATGAGATATTCATTAGATTCAGCATTGTTATATTATTATTTAGTACTCATTTTCATCATATCGCGGGTAATAATCATAAGTTTTTCGGTTGGATTAGAGTGCGTTAGTGTCAGAAACTTTCACCTTTGTTTGTTTCACGAAATGTACTGCANNAATTGGATAAGTAAATTTTGTTTATTAATAAACTAATTAACATTCACATTATAACCACTTTTTTAGAAAGACCTGATTCATTTTTAGGCATTTAATTCTTCAGCTGAAATTTTTTCAATTGTCAAAATGAATTCTTTTGTCAAAATGTGAATTTGCCAATGTGCTTCTTAACATATGTTATATAAGTGCAGAAATGAAAACAAACTT